>JAPMOB010249801.1:0-26165 GCA_029875015.1 Lepomis gibbosus
GTTTCTGGACGGAATCCAGCTATAAAAACCCAACTAGATTGCGGACCCCATATGGGGTGCGCTCGGGACGAAGTGGTTAACAGGAATGTAGCGCACCCAGGTAGCAATTGGGGTCAATTGTGGCTGAATGTAGGGGCATGTGTCCAAGCCATTTTAGCTACATGAGCTAGTGTTAGAAGTAGAAGTCCCAGCAGGGACAGCAGAAGAAGTGCTACTGCTGGTAGCAGCCAGTCGCTACAAGAATAGCAATAGTTGCAGTTGAAAATACATGCTGATAGCAACAATGGGAGTGCAGACATTTGTGGCTGAACCACACTGCAAACCTCAAGGAAAAGCATTCAGTTGTCGCTGAATTTGGCTTGAATTTGAAAAAGGAGACACATTTTGTTTCAGGTCGGCTAGCAGCATCTTTGCGATGCATGTGGCACAGGTTCAATTCCAACCCGCGGCCCTTTGCCGCATGTCATCCCCTCTCTCTCCCACCTTTCCTGCCTGTCAAATAAAGGCAAAATAGGCCTGTAAAAAAAATCTAGAATGATATGGGAAATAACAGACAAAGAAAGAGTGGCAGAGATTGCTGATTGGACAGTAAACTGAAATCACGTATCAGAGGGGCTCCTTTGTGTTTGATGAGTCCTCTAACAATGAAATTGTGTTGAAGCAGATGATGACATCAACAGCAGTTGAAGTGTAAAAATACTCCGTTTCCACTGAAGATGAAGTGATGGTAGAGCTTATCATACTATATCTTTAACACTTGTTGACTGAATTGATTTTTAACTTCTGTGTCACATGTCTTTTTTATGTCTTTGAATTTCCAGATATTGAATTTCCAGGTGTTTTACATTGATTTAATAATGAAATGCATTCTGTTTGACGTGTGTCACCAACACAAAATAGTAAACAACATTATTAAGATCAATTGTGAACAAGGTTTTGGCACAGGTTTTTCTGGCATCACCTAAATACCTAATATATAAATAGCTTAAAATATACAAACATATCCAAAATGTATTATTGTGTGAAAGAATAAAGTGCTAAATAGGCATACCAGCAGGGTTGTAGCATGATTAAAAATAATAATAATAAATAGATATCACAGCTATCCCACCCACCTTCTAATTTATGTGACGTCCATGCTCTGACGCTCACAATGCTACACACACTGACACTCAACATAGGAACAACACTCTCATACCTCCTTAGTGGTTCATCTCATTGCAGTCCTCCGATCTGCCATTTTGAGGTCTCAGAAGGGGTACAAAAATATCCCAAAATGTCCGCCATGCAAAATTAACTCAGCAAAACAAAACCCAAAACATACTTCATGTTTAAAGTGAAAAAATAATGGTAAATTCCAACGGCTGGCTTATGCTTAAGAAAGCTTCCATTAACAATTTTCATCTACATTTTTTCCTCAATTACTTTCTGTCTTGAGGATTTGTGTGGTGATTTTATCAGTTTTCCTTGGCGACTTGATGAGCTTTGTGGAAAAACTCATCCCTCGGGTAGCGGGGCTGTGGGCCCATAATAATGTCATCTCTCTCTCCCTCTCCGTCCTTTCAGAGATTTGTGTGTGTGATAGAGGCCTCAGTGAGAGACCAAGCGCAAACCTTTACTGCATTGGCTCACACTTAATCCCCTCACCCTGGGGTGACTGGCACACACACACACACACACACACACACGCACTGTTTCTACACTCCCTTCTTCTACTTGCATCCCCCCACTGTTCCTCACACACACCCAAACACACAAAATGGAACAAAACACAGTAATACACACACTCTTGCCAGTTGCAGAATTTTGTAAACTCACCCAACATTAGTGCGTGTGTTGAAGATCACTTTCAAAATAAAGTACACCACAGATAACTTCAACCTTCTTCCACTAGGAATTAAAAGTCTAAACCACATTTGTATTTAAATTATTTTTCTTTTAGCCCCCGTCATCAATAAACTACTGTAAATTCTAAAATTAAAATTGGCAAAGAATTATTGGCCAGGTTTTAAAGAGCAGCCATAGGTTGGTCAAATAAACAAAGCATCAACAACAAAAATGACCACCAACAAATTTTAACAATCCATCTGGGAGGGTTCTTACGTATACAAAAGTTAAACGTCCTCCCAAAACAGGGTTAATTATAAGAAAAGGTGCCATCCCTAACAATAATGTTCCTTCAATAAAGGCCTTTCTTCATCTGAGGTAAATCAAGGTCACGCCCACCATTTGTGAACTTTCGTAATATCTGAATCTGAAACTCCAGAGAACTGGGATGATGTTAAAAGTCAGATTTTTGTGTTTCGATGTGGATCAAGTCAGCCCAATCTCACAAATCATAGTTTGCCTAAAATGGCTTTACAGTCTGTATCACATACAGCACCCTGTCTGATCTGTTGCATGTGTAATCTGAATGACATAGTCTTAGTTTTACGTTTCTATGAGCTGCTCAGTGCTGCTGTTTTTTTTATGTTTTATTTGATCTTATTTTCACATCCAATATTTATAGAATTACAAGTTTACTTTGGCATCTGAGGACTCGTTTATTTGTTTTTTGTCTTTAATATTGTGTGTGTGTGTGTGTGTGTTTTACTACACCTCTTTTATCCTGAAAGAGGAAGGACATTCTGTCTTTCATGTTAATATAATGGATTACTGTTACTGCAAACTGATTTCTGTGTATATACAGTCTGTCTACAGATTAATAATACAGATGTCTGTAATCAGGCAACATATGATTTGGTACTAACCAATAAACCTCTGTACACAGACCCTATCCATTCACACAAATAAACTGTACTCTTAACCTACAGTGGATGACTCACACCCACAAACACACACACACACACACATCTCAGAGGGTAGTGGTCATGCCATTGTGTCTTACTAAGCAACAATGCTATCCACTGCTGGAAGCTCGGATATACACACACTCACACAGTGCATCATGCTCGTACACACAGACACAGACACACACACACACACACACTCCTTGATACCCTCAATAGGAGGGCGGGTACAGCGGGTAGGGAGCCAGACCCCTCTGTGGCGCTTGGGATTATGGGATAGCAGCGTGATGCACAAAAAAAAGAGGGAGGTGTACGATGGAGGGGAGAAAGAAGGGATGGAAGGAGACAGAGATAGAGGTGGAGAAGGAAAAAGGCACGGGCTGAAAGGAGACAAAGAGGGGTAGGTAGAGAGGGAAGAAAGGAAAAGTAGGAGGAAATAAAAAATGAGATGCAATAGAGGAGGAAAGATGAAAGGAGGGAGGAAAGAACAGAAAAAATGGCAGGAGGTTGTGGAGGAAGGAGGGAAACAAGGGAACATGGGATGAGGGAAGTAGAGAAAGAGGAAGGGTCAGGGGAGAGGATAATGTGAAAAATGGGAACAGAGGAAGAAAATGGAAGCAAGGAATATATGCACTGGGAAATGGATGGGTAGAGAAAGATCAAGAGAAGAGGAAAGAAAGGAATCAAGGAGGGAAAAGAGAGATGGAATGAAGAGGAAAAGAAGGAGGAATAAAATCAAACTGACTTACATGTGCAGTTTCCCACTTCTTCACTTCAGAAGCAACTGATTGAAAGAGGAAGCTGTACAGAAGAAGAGAGGAGGAGAGAGAGAAGGAGTCAGTTGAGGTCACTCATCTTTCCAGGAAAGAATTTCCTGGCGGAAAAAAAATTCAAGACTGCTGAGAAAAATTCAGCCGGATATTTGTGATTTCTTTATTTTACCTTTTAGGATATTTTTCAGTGCAACGGCATATGTGATAAAGCAACACAAAGGTGACTGCTAGCTTGCAGAGAAGACCAGTTTATATGTCAGAAAATTATGATTAAGGGATTGAAAGGTTTGAAAAATGTGCTGAGGAGATAAGATAAGATAAGCCTTTATTGATCCACAGAGGGGGAATTCGGTTGGTGCAGCACCACAGACAGAAAAAAGTACAGATAAATAGAGAAAGTAAAAATTAAATGATAAGAGGTAGAACTAGAAACTATACAAGAGCAAATAAAGGCAAAATTCTGAGGTAAAGTGAGGTAATTTATAGCAGCTGAGTCAGCAAGTTATTGCAATCAACATACACCTAATATGTAACTATAGAGAGGTGGTGCTTTAAAAACAAACACAAAACACAGCCATATGAAGACAGCGTGCGAGCTTCATAACTCCGTCTGTGCGTCTGGCCGTCAGTGACACATGTTGAAGTGCCATTTCTCACACACACAAAGACTCTCTCTTCACAGTGTGAATATGTGCTCCTAAACTATATATGAGTGTACAATATGACACCTCGTGTGTATGTGTGTGTGTTTGTTGTACAGTATGGCACAAACCCTCCTGTCAACAGCAGCTCTCTAGCTCCATCTACTGATCCGGCTACTAAGGAAGATGTGCTGGCAAGCCACCCCAGCGGCGCTCAACACCTCCCAGGAGCATCAGGTAGAGAAGGCATGGTGGAATTTAAATTATGAATATTTTGCTAATGTCAAGGCAAAACAGATATAAGAAATACATTTAAACATTTTGAGGAAGGAAGAAAGGCTGCTAGAGAGATGTAGCTGGGAGGGAATGAAGGAGACAGAGGGAAAAGAGAAAGAGGACACAGAGGGAATGTGACATTTGCATGGTATCTGAAGATAACATTGTAATATGCATTATGTGATGGTTGAATTGTTGAGAAAGTATATGCAAAAATTAGAGGGTTACAAAAAAGACTGTAAAAAAGTGTCATATTTACATTTTTTCTTTAAACTGGGACATGCATATTTATTTACATAAATATACAGTGCATGCACATTTCAACTGCCTCACAAATTTCCCCTAAATATGGTATTATGATGCAATATGAAGTTAACATAGTAAAACCTCAAAAATGACTTATTGTAAACATGTACATTTATCATTTAAATGTATCATTTATGTGTAAATCTGCCATCAGATGTGTTTATATTGATGTACAATTGTTCTGTATTATTATTACTGTGTTGTTCAAATTGCACAACACATTCTCTGCTTTTTCTGCAGTCAGGTCTTAGATTGTCCTTATTTTTACATCAACAGCTTAGTGTTTTATTGTAAAAGACAGAGCAGTATACGGTGGCTTATACAGTATTTACAGTAATGTTTCCATAACAGTATAATAATGTACTTCATTATATAGTATTCCAAAAAAACCTAACATGAAAAATATATACTTCATTTTATACTATGCTAAAAAAAACTACTGCTACTACTACTGTTAGTTTTACTGTATTTTTCTGTATGAAATACAGCAACTACTGGATAATTGTTGCCAGTCAGTTACTGTTAATTTGACAATAAACATTTTACAGTGCACTGTACTTCATTTAGTACATGTCTGCCCTTCATGAGGTTTCTCCCTTTTTTTGTATCTGAATCACGGGGGCAGCTGTTACTCAGTCCGTGGAGACTTGGCTTGGCCTTGTCCTGGAACAAGGCACTAAACACTCTCTGCTCAGTCTGACACTTCCCACTCACTCTGACACTGATATCATTCCACTATTAAAGCATGTCTGTGATCCTGGAGGTGATCTTAATTCAACTGAAGTGCTGCAGATCCAGGACTAAATAATAAGCCATTTGTGTGGTAAATCTATAAATCCTATGCTGAGCAGATGGATGTAACATCCACCCAAAGAATGATTGCCAACACATGTATGTGTGTAGGCACTGGGCAATAACAATACAGTAAAATAAGAGATGTCCCCTTCAATTTTCACAGTCTAGAGTCGAGACTGACTTGAAGGCTGCAACAAGCTGGCTGTATCTGTGTGAGCGGATCATTTGTTGTCTGTCATTTGTTATCTGCAGCTCCTACAGCAGGATGAGAGAGAATCAGGCCGGCCATCAATCACCTGTCCAAGTCAAGACAACTGGAGAGACTGACAGAGGACAAGGCAGAGTAAACACTGACACTGCGAACACAGTTACAGCAAACAGCTGGAGTTTCAATGTGATAGCACAGGACTACCTCTACAAGCCCTGTCAAACCAAATGATTCTGTTTAAACTGCTTTATTATTGGTGACTTAACCCTAAAAGCACATTTAGTTTCATTGATAGAGACTTCATACTTCATGACGGATGTTGTTTTATTTGACAAAAAAGCTGTCTTTTACTGCCGTGTCTTTGATCGGATATATTAATTCTGCCTTTCTTTTTGGAATAAATCTAAATTTTGACATATTCAACCATGAATATTGTCTGCAGAGCTTGCTGTTAGGCTTCATACAGCCCCGATGTCCGTCACTAATCAGCCTGTAGCCTGGCAGGAGAAACCGCTTGCTGCTGCTCTGAAGCTTTTTTCTGTCATTGTAGGGTAACACTTCAGAAATCTCTGATGAGCGTTTTAACATTTTTATCAACTTCGCCTGAGCTTCTCCCATCTCCATTTTGATAGGTGGACGGGACAATGGCCTTAGGTGAAGGAAACCAAATGACCAATTTGAATACCATCCTTTTGTGCTCTTATTGGAAAATGTCATTACCTTTTAGATACCATACACAAGCTTCTAGCTGCTCTGACACCATCTCAATAATCAGAGGATAGGCAACTGACACTTCTACTCCACCTCCTGCTACTGTAATCCCAGTCCTGCGGTCTCTTCTCTTCCCATTAAGGGCCTCCTGTTGGCAGGTGACAGCACATTGGACGGGCCCCTTAGCTTGCCTCAGATGTTCTCGTGGGGTGGAGGGGATTCCCCCAGCACTTCTTACCCCAACCCAGGCCTAATGGTGTGGAGCGAGCCCCTTCACTCCCGCTGCTCTACAAGCATCAAAACTATGGACAGAGAGGCAGGAGTGGCGCCCTGTTCTCAGTTCCACTCTGCTACACAGGTGCAGGCGTGCCGGGTGTGAGCCAATAGAAAGTTTTACAACACACACACACACACACACACGGGACTGCCACCTCTTGTCAAGTACGTTGTGGAAGCACTGAGTTTTACTTCTTCAGAGGAAAACACATAGTATTTGCAGAGGTTGTGTGTTTTATGTGTGTGTGTGAGTCCCTCAGAGCAGGACAAGGTTGCGATGACAGACGTTTAATCCCTGTGGTTTTCAGGGTTTGAGTTTAAACAAGGAATCAAGTCGAAGCGTGGTCGACCCCCTCTCAGAAGTATTTACCCGAGTGGAACCACTGTCAAATATAAACTTCTGTCCAAGAAATACCACAGAAGAAGAAAGTGTCTGGCATCGGCTTGCCCTCCCCACTGAGCAAAGTTTCTGAGAGGGAGCAGAGGGTTTAAAGTAGCGTTAGTCCGATTTTTCGGCCTGATATTGGTCTTTGATAAGAAATCAGTTTGGGTCCAGCCAGTGTGGTATGTCTCTGATATGATGGAGGTTCCTGTGTGACCACAGGTAGTCATTTCATTCTTATTATTTTTGTATCAGAGCCAAAAAAAATTCCAGTGTGATGTGGGAGGATTCACACACATTCTGCAGTGAAACATCCACTCAACTCCTTTATCCAACCCAGTATGCTAGGAATTACATCCATATTGGACTACACGGCAGAGCACCAAATAAGCTCAATGCCAAAGATCAGAGCCAATGCAGGTACCTGTGTGCTCTGTAGACAGACAGAAAGTAAGGGTGTGGAGGTTGGGGCAGTGGGTGACGTGTAGCACATTTCACTGTTATGCAGGAGATGGGAGATTGTCATACATTTTATTCATTTAGCTGACTTACAATTGCCATATACGTGTCAGAGGTCGCACGCCTCTTGAGCAACGAGGGGTTAAGTGTCTTTCTCAGGGACACATTGGCTGATGTGTCACAGTGTCACAGGGTTTTATCCAGTTAATGTTTGACTTTAACTAATTTCTTTCCCTATATTCTTGACCAAGTGTTTTGTAGTCTAACCATAACCATACCTTAAACTGTAACATTTCTCTAACTGAAACCATACCACAGATGCCCTGCATAAATATTGTAGTGAGAAACATTTAGCAGATTTGTCCAGTTTCAATGTTTTGCCTGACCATAGTGTGAGCTCATTTGGACAAATACACCCAATGCCACCCGAATTAAAATCAGCCATTATCAAAGTAAATTGAGATGGGAATTATGACATAAGCAGCTCTCTGCTGTGTTTTTGCCAATATAAAAAAACAAAAGAAACAATGGCTCTCAGCTTCCAATCGGCCTTAAAAATCAATCATTAAATTGGCTCTCACTGGCAAGTCTATTAGGCATCTGTTGTAGAGACTTTTCTACCCTTCGGAACAAATGGGTAGAAATCAATGAATTCTTGCAGGCATTTGTTTCAGAGATTCAAAGCGTAAAAATGTAAAGGGATCTCCTGGCAGCCTGCATCCAAGATTATCAGTATCTCCCTTTAAAAGTCCATAGCCAACCAATCCGAGTCAAAACAACAATGCTGAGCTGATGATGGTAGTGCCATTCTTTGTAAATTAATAATGGAGTTCTGGGACAGTTGTCCACTTTGCCCAGTTGGTAATCCAGCATTGAATGCAGTTCTCAAAAATAGGTTTGTCCTTCCCTCCTACAGTAATCGTCTGAATGCAGCTCTGGAAGTGATTAAACCTGGAAGCAGGGCCAACATCACCTGCTTTAAACTGCAAACAGGTATAAATAAAAAAAATACATATAAGTAGTAAAACAATGACCTACCAACAGTTCAGTTTTAGTGAAAATAACCCTATAACCAGCCTAATAAGCTTATAATGTTTCTTCACCTCTCTATGTTTGTCTTAAGCTATTCTGAAGTCACTGACAGAATATATTGCCTGTTTCTTGTTTTCCAGGGAAACAGAACGCCATCACTGTGGGGTATTGAGGGCTGTTTTGACACAAAAGCAGCGGCTCCCTTTTTTTAGAAAATAAAATATAATAAAAGAAATCTGTTCTTGTGAAGGTGGAGGAGTCACTGAGACCTTCATGAGAGACTAAAACCCTGCAGCGATAGCCACTCTTACTCGATGGAGAGCATCACACAGAGCGGGAGTGCAAGCTGAAGCTGGACCTTTAGCCGGCTGTGGTTGTGATGATACTGCCACCTAGAGGCGCGCACGCACACACAGGACAGTCCCACCTAAGGTGTCTGGAGGCAGCATTCATCACACTCAGCACACTGCACCAATTATAAGCTGGGTAAGGCAAGGTGAAAATGAACTAAACAAAATTGAAAACTGCAAGCCAACAGAGAGTTTAGTATGAAAGAAATGAGTTACCGCATCGTCCATCTAATACTTAGTTAGTCCCCGAACATGATGTTATTACTTTGATTAAACAATAATAACATATTGTCACTCATAAGTCATTCAAAAAAATATGGTAGGTTAGAAGATAGGCCCTTTAGATAGTTCAAGGCTTTATAGCTTAAGATTCAGTGAGCGCACACTCCAGATGAAGAGCCTAATAAACACTTAGTAATGATAAGTTATTTAATTATTATTTATTAAAGCACTCTTAATTCACTCTCAAATCAAAATAGCTGTCTGCTCCTCCTGCCACTGTCAGTGCCAATGACTCTGTAGATATCCCATGAGGTCATATGACAGACACATAATAGAGTAATAGAGTAAGAATGATTTGCTCCTGATAATCAGCGTGATCCCTCTCTCTCTCTCCCTCTCTCTCTCTGAGCGTCTTAGTGTCCAAGCCTAACTGACTCTGGTTAATTTCTCAGGGGAGAAACAGTAATAAGTGATCATTGACAAAAGGATTTCTGTGGAGACGCTCCCATTATCTGTGCTTGGCTGCCTGGCTCAACACGTCCGTCTGTCTCACAGCCTGTCTGTCTGTTAGTCTGCCACTGCTTGATGTCCTTGACATTTTTTATTCGGTTAAACTGAGGTGGCAAGAAAAACAGGCAGTTTAAGCCAAAAACGGTCGCTAAAAAATAATCCACTGTTTCTTCTTAGCTTGATATTAAAATAATATAAGATGTTCCTTTATTGATCCCCCGTAGGGGAAATTTAAATTGGCACAGCAGCACAGAGGAAATCCAAAGTGGGAAGAAGAACAAAATACAATTAGAACCAATAATGAACAAAATACAATAAAAGCAGAATGAGTGATCATCAGGATCTAGTATGTAAAATATGTACATATTATAGTCATATCTTTTAACTGCCGAATTATCAATGCAGGAGGATTTAGTCGGAGGTGAGGTCCAGACGGGCCAGGTGTTTTTTCCTTTGTTACTATGAACAATGTCACACAAATATCTGTACCTGTATGGCTTATATCAGAGATTTTTAGTTTTCAATTTAGCTTTATTTACTGCATTAAATTGTTTCTTATAACCAGTTATAGTTCCCACACAGATATCTATACTTTTAAGCTGTCAAAGAAAATAATATAAAGATGATATCTTGTTGGGGAATCTGAATGGATAATTTTAAGCAGGGTTTGGTTCATTGGCATGACAGGACCTGAACTGTCTACTGGAAACAAAGCTCTGCAGGCTTTAATTGCACTTTTTTAACAGGCAAAACTTCCCCTGTATTGTCAGTATTTTCTATTGGACTTTAGTTTGAATCTGCTTTTTTTTTCCTTTGCTGCTTCAGGGTTTTTTTTACCAGTGATTTTGAAAGATTCAGCATGATGTCAAAAAGCATGATGTCATGATGTCAAAGCATGAGCCACAGGAGGGGTGGGATGTTACACAGTTGTAGCCTATTTAACTTAAATTAAACTTCCAGGCTACATAACTTTACCTAATATGCCCACATCTACTTTTGCGGGCATGCTCTGCCATGTGAATTCCCTCCTGCTGATGTCCTGATAACTATTTAGATTCTGGAAACTCCCAAACAGCGAGGATCAGTCTCTCTTCCAATGATACGTGCTGCGCATCACCTACAAAAGGTTCAAGACAATTCAACTTCTGCAGCATACGGCCGTGTGCGCGAGGCGAGCACGACCGCGACTGTTTGTCAATACACATTGCGCTCAACCAATGTTTGAGCTGATACCTGCTCAGAAAAAACCCCCCAAGAAAACTGGACTCTGGTGGTAACTTTTTTAACAAGCTAGATAAAACATGAAACCCTAACAGTGGCAAATAGCTTTGGTTTAATATTTGATTTGATTACATTAATGTTTAAGTTGAGATTTACAAGAAATATTTTATTGCTACTGTGTAAAGGGAATACCGCTGGGAAAAAGCACCTTATTTGTACATTTAAATTAAAAGCAATACACTACTTTAGAATTCATTATTCACTTTTGCGCATAACAATCACGATTAATCGCAATAACAAATTTTAATCGTTAGTTAAATTCCAAAATAAATATCTAAATATAATCTCCCTTGTTTTAATAATGATAATTTCACTAACAGCAAGATATTAATGTATAGTAAAAAGAAAATTCTCAATTCTCACATTCTGCAATAGGTAGCAGAGCCCAGCGACCCTATACTCTGACTAGCAAATTGTGTAAGCCCTGTATATTACACAAAGGCACCGCCTCCCCTTCATGTCAAAGCAGAAGATGAAGCCAAACTCTCCTTCTGGTCATGAAAAGACAGAGTGAATCGCCTGAACAGCAATCGAGTAAACTTTTTTTTTCTCTCCTCTGCAAGTTTGATGTCAGCGAATAACAGGAACACTAAGTTGATGCTGTAGCTTGCAGTCTGTCTGTCTTGCTAACCTAGCTGGCCAGTGCATCTCTTCTATCTTTCGCCTCCATCTGTGTCACGCTTGCAGCCACTGGGCCGTGTTCTGTGACTTTGTGCCTGACAAAAGTGAGAGTGACATGCAACTATTTATTTTTTTTGATAAACGCCAATGGCCGACGGTGTGCAGCTCAGAAAAGCCAGCACATGTGAACATGTGTTCATATGGAATATATTTGAAAATGTATAAACAGAAATCTGGTGGTGCCAGTTTGAATGGCCTGATGGAGCTGATAAAATGAATAATAGTATTGTAATTAGTGATGCACAATAGGATTTTCCCCCCCTAACCTATAATTTCTGCACATTTCTCTGAGTTTTAAAGAGGTGGTATTATGCTCATTTTCCTAGTTGTAGGTTGTACCAGAACAGGTTTACATGGTTTCATTTATAAAAAACACCATATTTTTGTCATACTGCACATTGCTGCAGCTGCTCTTGTCACCCTTTGTTGAACGCTTTGTTTTAGCTATGGAGTGATACATCTTGTCTCTACATGATCTTTGTTGGGAGCTGCACATGTGCAGTTCCTCGTTAAGTACTACTAGCCAATCAGAAGCAGAGAAGGGCGGGTCACTGAGAAGGAAACACAGACTTCGGTTCAGCTGTACATGTTGCCGACCAGCTTAGCAACATGGACTGGAGCAAGAGTTTCAGAGTGCTGAGTTATTAATCTGTATCTGTAAAAAGTATGTTTTATCCATAAAGTTTTAACTGAGCTCTGTCTCTACATCACAGCAACAACTTTATGTCCACTGACTGCCTGGAGGGTAGCTAGTGTTTGGAAGGGAGAGGAGAGCTGTGTGCTGCAGCTCACTGTTTTTCCACCAGTGTTTTTGAGGGCGTGTCGGACCAGCCGCATGGCGAGCGTTATATGAGGCGCATTTAGCTTTCTTCACTGTGTCATCACAGGGATGAAAGGGAAGCAGCTGGACTACAAAAGAGCTGTTTTCAGGCAGTTCAGAGTTTTCTGACGGAGATTGGAACTCGCTTTTGGCTGCACAAAAAGGAATATAACTCAATAAAGGAGAGGGAAAAAGAAAAAAGAATAATACCACCTCTTTAATGCTTCAATGGAGGAGATCACGTCTGCTGCTGTGGCTATAGCTGAGCTAATATTTCTAGTCAGCTGTTCACATGCATCAAGAATAGTGTTTTCTAAAGAGGCCACTGGTATGCACTTAGAGAAGCAGGTGACTTAAAGTCTACTCAAAAAGAACAGTAATAGTAAAGTGAGATCAACAAGGTGAGATCAACAACTTTTTTATTGGACAACCCTCTGTTTGTATTTTATTTTGTTTTATTTTTTTGTGGAGCCCTGTGTTGGCACCCCACATCCCCACAACATATGGGCTGGCAGTTTTTTCATGCAATGGCAATCTGAACATTGCTCGATCACAATAGACTAAAACCTGTGAAGGAGGAAATCTCAAAGATAAGAAATGGTAAAATGTTTGTTGGCCTTAAGAGACTACAGCGAGGTCCAAATGGTGAGACTATCTAGAGATAGTAAGTGATAAGACGATGCCTTCAGACATAAAAACACTGTACTGGGAGCGGATTGCAGGAGCTGTCTGTTCAGGACCCACAACAGCACAACACTGAGGATCAACAATTCAAAAGCCATTTTTTACCTTTTGAATTCCCTCACTAACTCTAACTCTGCTTGAATACTTTTTTTTTTACTGTTAATGGCTCATATAAGGTCCAGTCTAGTGTGATATGACTTAAGCAGCCAATTATATGTGCATCTAGTCAAATATATCCAGCATCACTAAACAACTAAATGGACTACACTTTTTTAATGGCTTCCATTTTTGAAGGTAGATTTACCTTGAAATATATAATACTGAAGTAATTTAACTGTGTTAAAGTGGCTACCCACACAGCTGTTTAGTAAACCCCTGTGTAGAAATGTAATTATGACACAGTAGTGACTAGCCACCTCTGAATCTGTTTGTTTCTAATAGAAGCACAGACAAAAAGCTGGCATTTAACCCAGACAAGCGCTCATCATTAGTGTTTTTTTCAGGTGCTTTATAGCCGGCTGAACTGTGAAAAGAGCTCTCGTTTTCTCTATATTGTTTCTCTCCATTGTCACTGACAATACTAAAGAAGAAACTGCAGCTCGCCCACATTGTGCACACTCTCACTCTCCGCACTGTGTGACCCAATGTGGGCTGACCCTGACATTTTCCTGTCCTCTAATGCTCTTTAATGGGCTGCAGGGCTACTGGAGTCTTGTATGGCTCCACAGGCAGCCATTATGAGGCAAAGAGCAAAACCAGAAGGCAGGGCAAGACATTACCTCTCCAGGTTTCTCCCCAGCTCTTGTTTCTTTTCTTCTCCCAGGCTCTTTCTCTCTGTCTCTCTCTCACTTACATTCTCGTACACAGAGTTTCACATGTAATTTACTCTATTATGTAGGTCAAAATTAGAGACAGGTTGAGGGGGGGAGATGTGTTATTCTTATCATTAGAGGGCCAGGGAGCTCATTATTCTGCTAAAATGGCCCGTTAGCCCTTATGTTTCAGCTTTCACTGGCTTGCTACTTACTTGGCCTTTTAGGCTTGTTTGTTGGAGCTGAGTGCTGTCTTAATGCTGACTATAAACCGGCTCAATCCTCAAATAAAGGCATATTTTATCTTAACTGTTATTCATTTAACGCAACAAAATTTTCACAGTGTGTTCCTTTAATGCTGCACCTATTAAATTCTTGCGCCATTTTTAATTTTTTGGAAAACATTTTTTTGCGTTTTTGGCACGCATTTCATCCAATTCTTACCAAACTTGCTACGCACCATATTTAGATGGCCCCAAACAACATTTGTGATTTTGTTTTGGGGTATCACTTACTGTTTTTTGAAGGCATGGCCTAATGACCTAATTGGGCCATAATTCTACATAACTAAATTTGGAGATGTTGTACACACAGCTACGTTGCACCATTTCTATCCACAGTGGGAGCCACAGTAAATATATATATATATATATATATTTCAACAATTCTATTATCTTTAATAATTTATAAGCATGCACATAACATAGGCTGCGTTCAGACTGCAGGCAATAGAAATATCCCAGTGTAAACAGCCTCAGTCACATGAAATCTGATCACATTTGAGACACTTTCATGTGTGGTCCAAATCCGATATAGGTTGGGTTTTTTGGGGCCACATTTAAACAATAATGTGAATTGTAAATCAAAAAAATCGGATAATTTCTGTTTTGGTCAATAACTCCTGAAACGTAAGGCAGAGGCAACAAATGTTTGAGCGACAACTCCCCCCCTGGAAGTGGGTTCAACAAATTAAATGTGGTGGTAATGGCACCACCATGTGGTTAGTTATGTAGGCCTTTTGACCTTCATTATTTATTCAAGACAAACATTATCTTAGCCCTAAAAAATATAATTAAAATACAAATTCAGGAAATTGTACACTTGTCACTTACTGTTAAAATGCAATATATGTAAATTTACAGAACTTTGATTAATTGATTGATTAAATGTACACCTCATTCACCTGAGGAAACAGCCGCCGATGCAGCAATGACGCATTTTTCTCTCATTACTCTTAAAGTTTCAATACTGCCAGGGCACCAATGACAACTTTCCATATCAGTAGCATTAATCCCATCTCATCTCCTGTTTCTCCCCTCCCCCCAAACCCCTTTACATCCATCCATCAACAATCCATCCATCTATCCTTCCATCAAAGTAGTTTCCAGGGGTCATGGCAATAACCCAGGACTCAAGATGTAATTATTATTACATACATTCCAATTTAAATGCTAATGGCCCTGGTAATCAATAGGTATATTAGACAAAAATACACACACACACATGCATACACAAATATATGACTATGAAAAAATAACTACAGTGCACACCAACAAATGGATGGATGGCTACATGAATTCACACTCATATATGCATGCACTCACACATGCATGCGCACACACCTATTAATAATAAGATGAAATTCCCTAATTATAATGAAGTCTGTGATAGCTGGCTAGCACTCCCAGTCATTAGTGTGAATACATTTCCCTTAGGTAATTATGAGCATATTTCAACCCTGTGATTAAGAGATGATTCCTGATTTCCCCTCCTTCTTCTTAAGATAATGGTGCTAAAGAACATAGAAATACATAATAGAACATATGCTTTTACTTCACTGCCTTTTTCAGAGTGATACAAGCTCAGTATACCTCTGGATTCACTGAACCCTGGTGTGGATGTATTGCTGTCTTACATAGGAGCTGCCATGGTAGTGAAGTACCACCAGCTTGATAGATCCTCCAGGGCCTCGAGAAGCTCATCACCAGCGCATAGATGTGCTTCAGGCCGATATTCAAGACACAGGCACTGAAAGGGAGGGGGGTGGGCTGACAAATTTGGTTTCTTCCTGGAGGCACTGCACTTCCATCCATCACACAGAGAAGCCTGTCAGAAACTTTGATAAGACTTCAGATTGCAACTTGAAGGACATGAGAGATCTATCCAGGAAGTAGAGATGGACCAGTTGTTTGCTTCTGTATCTTTGGTCCTGCGTTCACATCATCTGGCTGTGTCTTGAAAGTGAGTAGCAGAACTGAATTAGATGCCTTGACACATTTTAGTTGTGGACTGCAGATAATAGGAGTTAATGGGAAAAAATAATACAAAACTCAGGTAAATCCCACTGCAACGTGACAGTAAAATTTTTATCAGCTTGAGGTTTAACTAATCCATGCTCATTACATGAGAAGGTTACACTGACTGCATTTAGCAGACGTGATACATCGGTGTTAGCTACGCTGACCCTAATCAATAGATATATGTGTATCTTTCACCAGAGGCTCAGCAATGTGAGCACAGCTAAATGTTGTGGATGATAACGAAACAGTTAGTGAGCTGGACTGAATATTATAAATGAGATTATTGCCAGACTTTATAACAGCTAGACTGCAGTAAGTAATAACTGTAGTGAATTTGTCTTCCACTGTGTTGTTGTCATGCACAGTGATGTTGCATCATTCTGTATTATGTGGGTCACGTTAGTTACGGCGACTGAGACAGTGGAGAAGCTGTGTACTTGGTAAAACAACAATAAATCTAAATTGAATGTTACAAAGCAAACAGCTGCAGATCTGTGCTAACGCTAGCTGGCTGCCCTGCCTGCATCACCATAGGCTAGTATAATCAAAAAAGTCCACATTTTCTTTGTACTGTTAAATCATTTCTTGGAGGCTAAAATCAACAAGCGTTAGCTTGTGAAGTATGTGAAGCAATACAGCTATAGTATTTTGCACCAGATAGCGTTAGCAACTGGTCAGTGTTAGCCGGCAGACTAATGTAATATCTAACTTGAGCCAAAACACAAAATCACAATATATTTCACATATGATCCATAAACCAAAACATAAAACATAGCATAAAACTTTGTTGTTGGATGGTTTATCCATGTGGGGAGTTTATGTTTAAGTCTGTCTTGTGCTGGAAGCTGGTCGTTTTTTTTGGTTTGGTCCATCTCAGTAGCTGTGGTGTTGTTGCTGTGTGTACGGCACAGAATCAGAAGGCAGGAGGCTTGGGGTCATGCACGCAGTTAAAGCCAATGTATTGCCCGAATAATCTGCACAGATTATACTGGCAGTCAGAGGTAACAGAAAAACCTGGCAAGTGAATCATTTTAATGTCACACGCAGGAAATAAAAAGTGAGCTATATCAATAAATAAAACATATATAGAGCCTTTAATGCTAATCATAAGCAAGTTTAAGTTATGTAATGTGGTCACCCTGTAAAAGTGACAAAAGTACCTTTACTTGCTTTACTATCACTAATTATGTACCAGTACTCCCCAATTACATGTTGCCGTGTGTTCTGGTTTGATTACGGCTAATGTTTGTGTATTCGTTATAATTTCAGATAATAGTATAGCCTACTATATAGCTTACCAATAGTATAATATTAATTGCAGTTGGAAAACAGGAGTTTCTGTGGGTTGTTCTCATTTATTGAATTATTGTGAAAGAAAAATGTTCTACATGGAGGTTAGTCTCTGATTTGTTTATGCTACTAACATGTATATTATAATAATCATAGCAAAATCGTATCTAAATAAGACAAATGTTGCTTGGAGAAATATAACATTGGAAATGCCAAATATAATTTAGGCAATGCAGGTTTTACATTAATACCTGTTTTACATTACCAATGTCCAGCTCCATGTGGTCTCATTAAACAACCCATTGTATTCATTTATTCACTGTCAAACCCTAACCCCCAACCTTAACTCTCATCACAAAAAGCCTAAACCGCACTGCTTCTCTGAAAGGAGAGACCAAAACCACTGTGTCCAATAAGTACAAAATGTTGTCCCTGCCTGTCTGCTCAATTTCCATGGGCGCTAAAACCAACAACAACTCCACAAACTGTGACCAAACAATCGTGTTAGTTTCCCTTACAACTTCTTTCTTTTCTGTGTCTTACAAGGAAAGTGACCGCCCTTCTCCGCAACTAGTTTCTCTTCAAATAGCACGCTGGAGACAGGATTATTTCCTTTATAGTTTGTTTTGTAAAGCTGCACTATTCAAATCTGGATAAAAAACAAAAAATAAATAACTGGTATCAAAAATATAGTTTTAACCAGTTAACATTGATACATTTCACTCATGTGCTGTGAAATAGTTTTGATTTGATTTTTGTCTGATGTAATAATGCTAAAATTAGATTGAAACACTACCATAGTTGAAGTGAAGTCAGTGTGCTCTGCAATAGAGTTTAGTTTGAATTTGTGTTAAAACATGCTGAGTTGGGGGGACTTCCCAGTTGGACGTGTCTGGAACTCTCCCAATAGGGGACATCCTGATTAGATACCTGAGCCACCTCAGCTAGCTTTTTTCAAAGTGAAGGAGCAGCAGTTATACTCTGTGGACTTGTGGAGTTCTGCTTGGAGCCCAGACAGCCTGCGAAAGGAACTGATTTGTCAATTGTATGCATGATCCCTAAGGATTTAAACATAAATTGAATGGTAAATAAAAGCTTCGCCCTCAGGCTCAGTTCCCTTTCTCCGTCTGGTACAATGTTGCGCCTAGAGAATCCGTTCATGAAAATCACAAACAGAATCACTGACGAGGCATAACCTTGGTGAAGCTTCACATCTGCTGAGAATGTTCTTCATTTGGTGCAAGATAGATTGGGGCAAACGCCCAGGGACACAGCTCCACCTCACAGGAAGGACACCCTGAGAGACATGGATTCCTTTTTTCTTTTAATTCAGTTGGTTTTATTTCCAGTTTAATGGCACTTCATGTCTTGCTTTTGATGGGATTTTGACATTGCTTTCAGTAGCAGATGAACTACGGGAGACAGGGGAAGAAAGTCCCCCAACGAAATAGCTTTGTTTTAGCATAAACCATAATCAACCACTAACATGCCCTCCAGTGCTACACACAGCCACATGTATGGCGGCACTGAATCGGTATCCTGGCCTTTAGTTCATGTATTGTGCAAGGTGTGGTGATTTCATTTTGACCACCTGCTTGTCTGAGTCCAGATTTCCTTTGGGTAGGAGAATATTATCATGACTACTATGGTGCTAACATAAATGCAACCAAACATGCACACAACAGGCAGAAAGCCCATTCATTAACAGAGCCAAGGCTTCAATTACACACATGGCAAAATTAGTTGTGATTTGTCAGGTTTTTGTTGTGTTTCCATATGGGACAATGAATATTGCAATTATATCATTTCAACATAATTCAACATTTTTTTTTAATCCTAAAAATAAGGCAAAGTTGGTAAGGATCAGAGCACTCCAAATTTTTTTAACTTTGAACTTGTTTAACCTCCGGGGTCATTTTTATCTCTTACTGGGGCTTCGACTCTCGTAATAAATAAAAATGTGCCTAAACCCTATACACTAATGCACAAGCAATTTATAATTTCTTTTCTGACCAAGAATTCAAAATTAGTCAAACGTTATGTTTCGACAAGTTATTCATTTTCCAAACAAACAACTATGTTTAAAAAACGTTTACTGTCCATTTGTATCTTAAAGTTTCAGGTGAAAAACAAATTTGAAAAAAAGACTATATTATACAGATAAACAGAACTATTTACTTTTTACCTACAACTACCATATTCGTTTTTAGGTGAGTGTCCTACAACAAACAAAAAACATGGTTTCACATTTGTAGCACCTCAGGTTAAAAGCCAAAAAAAAAGACATTCATAAAGTCTCTATTACACAGAAAATAACTATTTACATTTTTATCAAAACTGTCATATTAGATGTATATTGTCTCTTGTTGTGTTTTGACTTGTGCCACACTGCCAGAATGAAATAACAACAAAGTGATAAAACATGCATGCAGCAGCCTCTCAGGGCCGTGGGGCGGACACCGTGGTACTGGATCAGCTGGTCTGATAAATCTACACCTCCAATGTGTTTTTTGTACTCTAATACAGGGGGCCTCAACCTCACATGTATCCATCCACCTAATAAACACAATTGGGCTGTCATGTGTCCACCTAATGGTACCTCTGGGGTCTGTTTTTTTTTTTTGTGTTTTTTTGAGGACACTGGATGCTGAGCAGGAGAAGCCTTTCATGTTCTCCCGGTAAGTCTCACAGGAATGTTAATGGGAAACATGTAATGTCAGTTTTTAGCCACGACAAAGGACAAAATGTGGCCTGCAACAGACCAGGTAAGCCTTGTTTTTAACCTTGTCGACTAACAGAAATTCCTCCACATAGGTATGTGAAGCATAGATAAAAAATCGATGGTGTGCTACAGCTATTGCTAAGTACACACCAAAGTCAGAGCATGTCTTAAGCTGTAGCTTCGCATACAGCTGATAAGTATCTTGAAAACAGTCTGCAGGCCACACAGTAAATTTCTAAATGCTAAGGATCTAGCATAGATCTACAATCACGTTTAGAAATCTGCAGTACTCCATTTTTCAGTTGTCATTGGTGCACTGCTTTGTGCACGATTCATTAACTAACAGCTTGTGAACAGAGAGGAGAGAGTCAACATGTCTGCCAGCAATCTCCTTTACCAAAACAGTAAAGAGTTGTTTGTAGAGTCTGCATTAGTTTAATAATACATAAAACATTAAATTATTAGTTTAATTATTTTTCAATGAGTCCAAAAAACATTATTTTCTTGACGGAGCCCCTGGATGGATATACATGTGCCAGCTCGATATAAAGGCTGAAATGTGCATTGCACATTTTAAAGTAAGTCACTACAAACATCTGTTACAGATGTATTATTGAAAGTAAGAAGTGAATGTAGATGACAAATGCGAACCAATAGGGTTAAACTTTACCAATTATATTTTAAACAAAACATGGTTCTGTGAATGACCATGTTGGTCTGAGAAGTGGTTGGTCCACCACTTTGAAAGTATTGGATGGATTGCCCTCAAGTTTTGTAAAGACATGTATAGTCCCCAGAGGCTGTTTTCTACTAAATTTGATGATCCTGTGGCCTTTTCTCTAGCCCACCAGCAGGTTGATATTTTGGGGTTTTTGTGAAATATCTTGCCAGCTATTGGATGGATTGTAATGGAAGTAAGTACAGATATCCCTGGTTCCCAGGTGATGACCAAGTACCAGCAAACTCAATGACATCTCCATCAGCCTCAGCTGTGCTTTGTGTTTACCGCTAATTAACAAAGGCATGCTAATACAGTAAGATGATGAAATGGTAAGCATACATTACATTAGAATTTAACTCTAAGCACTGCTGAGTTTCCATTGTTGTTACAGCTCTGGTTTCCTGGTAATTCAGAAAACTGTATGTGCAAATAGCAAGACATTTATGGGACATTTAATTGGTTTTAATGTAAGATGGGGACATCTGCAGTGAAGCTGTCAACCTTATTGATGAAAGGAAGATGGATCTCAGTGTTAACTGTGTTTTAATCCCCAGTAGAGATGAGATATATTATTTATATGATCAGTTTTGGGAATAACGTGCTACAAAAGTAATGTAATTGCTGTATTGTAGTATGTGTTGCCTTTTGCAGTAACGCAGTAATAAAACGGTAATATTATAGTCGTTGCAATCTCAGTGCATGACAACACATTTTAAATTAAGAGGCCGAGAAACATTTTGGCATCAGAAAAAAATCCTAGCTCTCCTGATAGATCGTGTGAAAATGTATTTCTACAGGCTGTGTGTTTGTGCTTAAATTAATTACTTTCACGATCAGAGAGGCTGCTGTCAGTTCATTCAACCGATCCTGTGGGAGTGTCGGGAGATAATCAAATAAACAATGACGTTATGCTGCTGTACCTCATGCATAAATGCGCACAGCGTCTTTCTTTTGGAATTGGGACTCAATTCATCCTATCCCTCCCCAATAAAAATGACAAACACTCACCCAATCCACGGATACATATCTGCCCATCAATGGAACTTTCAATTAGACATTTGTAAAATAACACAAAACCCGAGGTCAACAGCTGTCCATGCATGCAAAGCACAATTACCTGTCAGTTAGCACCAATCATGGCCTCACAGATATACCCACACACAATAATATTCCTTAAATTGTGCTCTGGCAACGGTGTTATTATTCATTCTACGCAAAGGTTGTTGAAGCAAAAAAAAAAAAATAGAAAGCTAATAATTATTATAAAACGACAGCAAGATGAAAAAAGAGGAAGAGGAGATGTAAAAGAGGGCAGCTCAGAAGAGCGGCAGCAGGGATTTGGAAATGAAAAAGAGGGATGTCAAAGACAGAAAGAGGTAGAAAAAAAGGGAAGCATGAGTGTATGCTTGTTAGGGTTGCTCTGTGTGCTGGACAGACTGGTTTTGGATCATCAGCTCAGAAAAGAGTGAAGGAAATGAGTCCCGGCCATCATCCAAATGCCATGCTGTGCTTGGCTATTAGCCACCATGGCAGCAAGTCACAAATTGCCTGGAAATAATGTCCTTCTCCAAATCAAATTTGGCAGCTCAAGTTAAATTTGGAATCTGAGGTAATTTATTAGACCACTATTGACACTGTTATGTTTTTTTGTGACATATGCTACATCTGTTATGCTGCACATTTAATCATGTAATAGTTGTGATGAGTGATTTGTGCTTTCACTATCAATCAAACTTAATCATAAGATTAATTTGTATAGCACTCCTCAAATCAGATTTTTACCAAGTTCTTAACAAACAATAAAGTAATGCTGATAGGTAATTAAAAATGCTGATAGGTAAAGTAAAACATAAAAGCATATTACAGCAGAAAAATAGGCTAACACACAGCAATCTAGATCCACAAAAAGGGAGGGAGCAAGGATACAAAAATATCCTCAAACATGAAGATAAAATTTTGTAAAATACAACCACACGTAAAAATATATGAGCAGACAATTCTGAAGGGTAGTATGGTTTTAAACCAGTGTAATAGCGAGGTACTCTAGTGCATTAACTATTAGAAACACACACACACACACACACACACACACCCTGTGAGGTCCCATGTATATATATAAATATATATATACATACATATGTATAGATATAGATAGATATAGATATATGTATGCACCTTAAATATATATACAGTACCGTGCAAAGGTGTGAAAATTTGTTGTAAGTAAGTTGCTTTCAAAAATAGACATGTTAATAGATTATATTTATAAATTAGCAAAATATAAAGTTACTGAACAGAAGAATATTCTAAATGAAATCAAAACTTGGTGTGACCACCCTTGCCTTCAAAAAAGCAAAATTATAATCTTCAATATATGTAATTCAACTACATCTTTAGCTTTGTTATAACTGTCATTATCATGGCACAGTTTTTGTATATATACAGTATTATTATATTATATAATACAGTATTTTAATTTTATTTACTCTTATTTATCTTTGGGAAGGAAAAACTCTCTCAACAAATTTAAATAGGCTGTCATTTGACATTGATGGGATTTAGGCTTGGAAGCAGAAAAGATGAATGATAAAGTGTATAAAAACCTCTGATGAGCAGTTGACAAACATTGTAACCATTTTTCCAGTAATATCAGTTTTTAGGCAGTGGAGTCTCGCTAAGAAAGGCTTCATCTCACAGCTCCGGGACCATAGAGTGTGTCCTGCCAAAGTGTCAAGAGACTAAGCTGTAGAGTGAAGGGTCAGCTAAATCACTTGAAGTTATGAAAGGATTCCCCCGCGGACATTTTCATTCTGTTAAATCTCATCGATATATGATCCTCAGTGCTTTCAGACATTTATTTTTTGATGGAGTGTGCAGAGTTAGCTTCTATCTTTTAAATCGGTATCCTGGCCTACTTTCTCCCAGCCGGCCCTGTCTAATTCTACTTCCCATAATTTTCTAGAATGACTTCTGAGTGTGTGAGAAGAAGCCTGCACTTGTTGCTTTGAGTTGTGGCTGGAGGCAGCAGACAGAGCTCAGTTAAAACTTTATGGATGAAAGATACTTGTTACAGATTAATAACTCACCACTCTGAAACTGAAACAGCTGAACCGAAGCTGTTTACCGGCTTTTCAGGACCCGCCCTACTCTGCTTCTGATTGGCTAGTAGTCCTTAACAAGGAACTGTGTATCTGCAACTCCCAACAAAGATCATTTAGAGACAAGATGTGTCACTCCATAGCTAAAATGAAGCGTTCAACACACGGTGAGAAGCAATGTGCAATGACAAAAATGTGTTTTTTGAAAATGAAAACCACGTAAACCTGTTCTGGTACAACCCCTAAATAAGATTTTGAACCTGAAAATGAGCAGAACACCACCTCTTTAAACTCTGAACACAAGTCTTGGTGCTGCTCTGCTTCAATCCAGCCATTCCTGGAGGACACACTCCTATCTCCTATCTCTTCCTCTGTAATGAATTTCTTTCTTTCTTCCATGTGGCTGAGGACTTATGTTTACCAATAAAATGTATATTTTGAATTTTATATTTTTCTTTAATGTATTGGATGTTATTTGCTTGTTTCCTAGCTGTTAAGTTTTCCACTTGTGCTGCTGTAACATGAATTCACTTGAAAATTACATTCACAAATTTTTTATAAACAAATTCTTCGATGATGATTCTTAAGATGATTTCACTCATTATCATGAGAGCTACATAAAATACTATATTATAAATAATATAGTATTTTTTAGAAATACTGTACATAAAACCATTGCTACTGATTATTTTCTTTATGACAGACTTGATAACGCCAAACAACGGAACATGTTCTCCTACTAGACTTTGCTCTGCTCTTCTCTCCTGTCCAATAACAACACATGTAAAGTCAAATAATTTAGATTATTGTTAGATTAACAGAGTAGATATGTCAAACACAACACCAGTGTTGGAGGAAACATTAGTGATGACCCACCACCATTGATTTTGATGAGTTTCTGCACAGCTTTAGTGATGTTGATAGGTTTTCAATGTAGTGAGTCCCTGGGACCCACATGTGGTCATTTTAGTGGGTCCCAGGGAAATAAAGTGGGTCCTCAATAAAATGTGTTTTTTTGACAAATGGTATTGGTGTTTTGGGATGGATATCGTAGAATTTTATCAATATTAATACTCTTATCAGTTCAGTTCTTTATCCTTAGCCTTTTTATTTCTTTTATTTCTTATTACAATTTTTTTAAAATATATTATTTTAAAAAAAGAATACACTGAGAACACAATGACAATTGAGTATCTTAAATATAATTAAATGTTTCTAGAGCAGCAACAGTAATGTTTACAACAGCAAAGTTACTATATACTATATCTACATTTATGCTGTATTGATTAAGTATTGACTTTTTACTTGTGGAGGTTTTCATTCTTGGAGTTATCTTCAGTTCTCCAGTGCGGCCTCTCTGCTCCGCTGTCTGCTGACTTTGCCCTGTGTGTGTGTGTGAGCTCACAGAGAGCAGGATTTCTAGGATATCAACAGATTTGTTGTTCACGATGTAACATTATAATTGGAAAAATATGGTGCATTGATAGTGAGTTTACTGTGTCCTTTCAGATGCGTCAGAGAGGCAGGGCGCCAGTGTGGACAAGAGAGCCTGCAATGTTATCCCTTCCCATTGGCTGAATGGACAATGGCTGGATTTGTGGTGTGTTTAGGCACAATAAATTATATTTATTTCATGCTCATGCTTAAGAAACAATGTAAAACTGATATATATCAGTGATTCCCCTGTAAAATAAAACACTTTGAAATAGTTAACATTCATTAAAAAAATTGTGCACAATATGCTCAGCAAATATGATACAATTTATATATGTTACACATTATCGTCCTGAACTTTTTTTTCATTACGATGAGACTCTCTGAAATGCATAGCTCTCAGTCTTGTTTTGAAAATCTGCCGAACTTCCATCTTTAACTTTAGTGTTCATAGTGCTCATATTATCTCCGTTTCCTTGTCAATAATACATATATATATATATATATTAGGAGTGGGCATAGATTAATTTTTTTAATCTAGATTAATCTAGATTAATTTTGAAATTAATCTAGATTAATCTAGATTAAAATG
>JAPMOB010249802.1:0-59301 GCA_029875015.1 Lepomis gibbosus
GCACAACTATTTATTGTATATATTATTCATATTTTATCTATCTATCTTATTTTATTGTGTGCATGCATTCTTGTGTGAGTACCTGGTAGGCCCTGCATTTGCGTCTGCGTGTGTGTAGGATGGTTTCCCTGAATTCCCTGGAACGCCAATGACCTGTAAATGAACTTTATGTTGTCTGGACCTCTTCATTTTTAGACAGACGTAACACGATCCATCACAACGGTATTTTTAGAAGTCCTCCTCTTGCCTAATATGCACCAGCTGTACAAGAGTTCTGGTTGGAGAAATAGCTAACATGCATTGTTCTTGTCTTACGCTGTCATAGGCCAGGGTCTTATGGGGTAAGAGAGCTTCAACAGCAAACAACCACTAACCACCAACCATTTTGAGAAACACAGACTTTGCACAGCTATTTTAAATCTGTGAGGAATCTGTGGTTGTCCTTTAAATAAAAACAGTTTAAATAACAGTGTTAGATACAAGTGTCACATTACATGTTAACCAGTAAACAAGGACATGAGGAAAAAAGGGATTAGACTATGATTTCTTTGTGACTACTGACAGTTAGTGTGAGAATACAGGTGTATTTTAGTAAATAAAATGAAGACAACTCACAATCTCCACATCGTGCCACATTGTTCTTGTATGGTCTTTTACATAAATAACAATAACACTGACATTTACAGTACTTAAGTGTTCAATATTAAAAGGTAATGATGCCCACTATCAAACCCACCTCAGCTATAAAGTTGAAACCATATTTTCTTTTCCATAGCTTTGCTCTATTTTAAAAGAGACCCTGTGGTGTTTTTGACCACAAGTGGCGCTGTTTGTTATGCATGTCCTTGTTCACATGACACCTATACATGGGGATGATGTGATAGACAGTCAACTGCAGACGGCAGTCACAGTTAGTGGCAGTACTTTAACACTTGTCATTCATCCACTCGTTGTCAGATCGTTGCTTCAGCCATTTTGATATAAAGTGCTCGCGGCTGCCTAAGTATTGTGTATACTAACTTTACCTCCTCGTGTTTTTTCCTGCAACTAACTTGCTTCGCAATGGCTCAGGATCACCGCCTGCACTCCTGCCAGCCTGCCCGATTCTCTACCAGCCACTGCTTAGCACATCAAGCTCTTGCCTAGCCAGCCTGCCACTCTGCCTTCGTTCCCCGCTCAGCTCAGCTTTTCCCCTTACCTCCCACCATCATCAGCTGACACCTCCCTCATCCTCCATTCCTCATATTTTGCAATAAAGTCCTGTATTAATCATCTAACCTCTGAATGTGTGAGCTGCATTTGGGCTCCCTCGTGTCACCATTAACATATTCATCTCCAGTGAATATGGAGAATTCTCTTAGTTAGTAAATATTGACACAGAAAAGACAAAACTGCAAAAACATACTAAATGATCATTAGACACCCTCTCCTGGTCTGGAAATCTAAATGCTGTCAGGTGGACTCCGCCCTGTTTGATGATGCCATAGCAGAGACTTAATGGGCAAAACATTTATATAACATTCATGAAGCCAGCTGTTCATTTGCCAGGTTCAACTCTCCATGGAGTTAGCAGGTCAATCTGGGGTGCTACTGAGAAATCCCAGGACAGAGCCATGCCCCCCCCGACTTGATTTTTAAATGGGCAGTAACCGCACGGTAAAAGAATACACACCATGTGTTTCGTGTGATACTAAAAAAAAAAAGAATGTTTTCCTATAGGTATTAAGAATAAAAAGCAATTGATATATATTCTAATTAGTGTTATTATCGAGTAATACGAGCTTGTCTTTGTGTGTGTGGCGGTATGTATGTGTAGGTGTGCCAACCTGCTCCTCGTGCAGCACCACCTGTCCATCCAGAGGGCTCCCAAGGGGAGCAACAGTGACAAAAGGTTGCCAGACGCCACTGATGGTCCGGGGGAAAACGTCGTAAAGCTCTATGCACTTGATAGTCTCCCCGCGCTCGTTCATGGAGTACAGGGACACTGGGTTACACGTGGCCATGTACAGCACATCTGAAAAACAAAAACAGAGGGAATGTAGGATTGTAGTCCATTCTGTAATGTTGGATTAATCCAGCTATCAGGTGGATCTTTTGGGTTTTATACAGATGTGATGTTTTGCCATCGGTAGTGGATGGTTTAAAAAGAAGGAACAAAACTGATGCAGCAGAACCATACAATACCAGATACAATCTGTTTAATTCCATGCATTCTTCTCCTTTGTCAAAATTACACTGATGTATTTTAACTGCTTATTGAAGTTTTATGTAATGGTTTCAATAGCGGATTGTTACTGTTGCATTTGCACATGAGCGACAATACAGTCTATATATCTATAAATTAGTTTTCTTGTTATTGTACTGTACTATACAATACATTGTTACACATTTTTCACTTTGGTCTAACTCTTGTTTGTGGTCTCTGGTGTTTTGTTGTGTTTTATCCAATGGGTATCCCATGTCTTCAACCTTTATTGGAAGTGTTTTAGCTATATAGCTGTGCTCCTATATATTGAGAGCAGAAGACATAATATTCCTCCTATCTATTTTGTTTGCAGATCTTGGATTATTCCTTAGTGATATACTTCATCCACTGGAACCTCTAATATTTCCTAAAGACACTAGAGATCTGAGAATGTTTTGTATGACAGTGCTGATAGTGTTTCTTTGTGTGTGCGTATTTACCATCTTTGGTGGTGACATCACAGATGATGTTGACTTCATTCATGGGAATCTGCCAGTGGGCTTTCTCTTCACTGAAACTCAAAGTCCTGCTTTCTTGTCTGTTGCAGGGGTAACCCTGCACACGCAGAAACACGGGGCCCTGGAAACACAACACACACACACTGTTGTAGTTGTGTACACACAAAATATGAAAACAACACCGGCGGTTATGATTGAAATTCTGTGTAACTGTTTTAAAGTGGCCGTATTTAGATCACAGGGCAGCTTGTTTTTTTCAAAAAAACATTATTCCAATTACTGAAGGCGGAGAAAAGGCCATCACTCCAAGCTGACACTACACCGGAAACTCCTAAAAAGGTTTCAAGATTATACTCATGTCAGTATCAATTTATATCAAAGGTGACGAGTTTCCACAGACAATTCTCAAACCACTCCTGTAGCACAATCTACTTCTCAGTGGTGCATCCATTTAATACCAGCTGCAGTCACAGCTTTGCAATACAGCAAACACACAGCTTGCAGCAGAGCTTCAATGTTTAAAGGTGGATGACCCTCTAAAAAAAGACACTGTTTAATTTAGCAAAACATAGCTTCTAGAAATGTTTTTATACTTTTTACCTGCCATGAGAAGCCATTGTCACTAACTTTAATTAAACCTTAAAACTGTCACTTTTAATTATTGTGGGTGAGGGTGATTCTGGGTGAACTATCACTATTTAAGAACTGAACCTGTTTCACCACATATAGGAGATTTGGGGAAACACACTGTTGAATCCGCTGCTAGATCTATCGAGTGCGATTCACTTGCGTGTTTACCTTGATGTCGATGGGGTGCGTCTCAGTGGGACAGAGCAGTTTGCGTCGAGCGTTGCCACCTTGGTTTATTGTCCAGTAGCCTGTCATCTTGACCTCTGGCAGGGGCAACCTAAAGATTGAAGGTCACATGGTGACAACTGCCTGGTCAGACCTGAACAATTTTGAATTCCTGAGATATATATCAAGTTGTGGTAACTATGCAAATTAATAGCATGTGTTTTTGTCACACATCTTGTTGGTTTCTGATTTTCCATTTAGGAAAACTATGGGTTTCACTGCAAGTTGAGTATGAGTATGAGGAGCTTAACCACCACAAAATGACTTCAGATGGAAGCTGTATTCTGTTCTGAGTGGAACTTAATTGAAAATGAAATTCTAGAGAAGGTAAAGACCATAAAGTGCGTCTATGTGTGTGAGTCCATGCTTGGCCTGTTGTGTCTGGCCATCTGTTTACTTGTCTTCCCATGAATCATAGCTGGGCTGTGGCCACAGTCTTATTGCCTGCAGGTGGAGCGAAAGGCGCAACACAACCACAAAACACAGAAATTCCAAGGGGATAAACGGGTTGGAGGACGGACAGTCCTCTAACAATAAATATTTCTAGGAATGGAAAAGCAATGAGATACATAAGAGAAACAGTTTTTTGTTTTCCATGTCCAAAATTGGTAATGAAGAGACAAAAATATTTGCTTTTATGTACACGAGATGTTGTGGGATATAAACTGTTCAAGATGGGCTTAAATAACTAAAACAGTAATCCCAAAAGATACAAAAGACCCACTGAGCTTGGATGATATAAGGACAGACGTAGAGGAATAGATCATATCTGATGGTGACAAGAAATAGATGTAATATACAGTCAGGTATGTAATCATTCAAGGAAAATACTTGTTTCTGCCCTGCTCTGAGATTTTACTTGAGAGATTTATGGAACTGAATTTATGAATGTTAAGTTAAAATAAAACCACAAGAGACGGAAGAAACAAATATTTTCCTTTATTTAAAAGACAAAGCTGTACATAATCAAACAATGTCGTAGGTATTAGAATCTTTTTTTTTCCCCTTAAAGGAAAGGTGAGGTAATGTGAATGATCTTCACAGCCATTCATTTAACACTTCAGGACGCAGTGAGGAGACTTCATGGAAGCCTAAAACTTCAATCCAGACTGAAACTCGTCAAGAGGGCTAAAGACAACGTCAGCCGTTTTCAAGAATTTCAGGATTTCATTTCTAAACGCTGCAAATACTCTAAAATTAGAAATATGTCTAACAAGTACACTCTCAGCAAGAGAGGCTCTAACCAGAACCACTGGCCTCTGAGGAAGCACTTTCTGCTGACAAGCCACTCGGAAGGTTCTTTTTAAGGGCAAGGAGTTACAACAGTAATATCAAGAACCATAACGAAGCCGAGGGTGAAAAGGCGATGTAAATAATGTGTTTTGTTAGTTTTAATTTGTAAAATATAGATTGTAACTTTTGTTATTTCCATCTTAAATATTGGTCTATAACAGCAAAATAAAACTATAATTCAATAAACAATGCAGCCTTCGTTCTGATGATGATTTACTTATCTTGTCTTTCTGTTGTCTGTTATGATGATGCTGAAAATCACAAGCATCTGTAGCTTCTGGTACATTTAAAATATCTCACAAAAGATGATCACTGCTATAAAAAGCAGGTTATGGTGACACTCTGACAGATTTCTGGTCGTAAACCTGAGAAAGGCTTCCACCCGGCAAGACAAAATGATTCTCCAATCGTGGCTACTGAAGAACAAGAATCTCTTTTCTGAGAGTAAATGACATTATCAGGAACTGTCAGTGGTACCTGTCCTCTCTGACCTCAGCCTGCTGACTACAAGCTCTTACAGTGTTTTAGTCTATCCAGCAATTATTAACAGTGAAAATAGACTGGGTGAACTCTTGCCTAGCTGTGGTGGCCCAATAATTGCAATGTCCTAATGGTAATAGGATACATAACATAACAAGGTAGGCCGTCAAGCAATGCCCATTTCATTTATTATCCATAGCCCTACTCTTACTGCTTTCTGACTGGTCTCTGTAACTGGATGATACTGTGTTCGTGCATTATTCAGGTACTGTATGAGCCTTTAGTGTGTGTGTGTGTGTGTGTGTGCGTGTGTCATCCTAATGTCTTGTGCTCCTGATGCCTTACTCCTTAGCCAGTTTGACAGAACTGGGCTTGGCTCCAATGGGAATCCCGTGCTTGTGCAGCGCTTCGATCAGAACCTCTCGCATGTCTTTGTTGTATGAGTCAAAGTCGAAGACATTTCGCACCACATTGGCTAAACCCTCACCAGGGAATTTCTGTTGGGAGGAATAGTAGAATAGAAGAAGAGGGAGAAAGGGGGGATGGGAGGGAAACGGTAGAGAAGAAGAAGCAATAGGGTAGGAATAGGCGGAAGTAGGAAAGGATCATTGAAAAAGGGGGCAGAAAAGGAAAAGCAAGGGCACAGGGAGAGGGAGAGAGGGGGAGAGAAGCAAAGGTGAAAAGGATGGAGGAGGGAGTTATGGAAAAGAAACAGGGAGGATAGTGAGAAGAATGAAAGGGAGATAAAAAAGGATAAAAGAGCAGGAAGGGTGCCAAGTAGGAAGAAGAATAGGAAAAAAAACGAGAGGAGATGGAGTGAGGAGGGTCCGAGAAGGAAAGAAAGTTAATATGATTCACAAGTCTTCAACAGGGGTCAATGCAGGGACAGAATCTGGAGTAAAACATGCTGTCTGCAAGGTAACTCATCTCTAGACTCTGACCACAACACTAACATACAAGTGCAACGAAAAGTCTTTTTTCCTCTTGCTGAGGCTGTTGTTCACAGCCTTACAGTAATTTCTGTGATATATTGAGAAATAAGCAGTAAAGGCAGAGAAACAGAGGGATATACTGTAAGCAAAAGCAGAGACAGAGGCTACACTTTCAACAGGAAATCAGTTTACTAAAATGTTGGTAAATGTAATCCAGATTGCTGATGAAAATAAAAAAAACATATTTAAATGCACTAACTGAAATCGTACTCCTTTTTTCCTGATCAGCCAAAACTGGCAATGTGAAAACACAAGTCTACGCACTAGTAGCCTGGTACTAGTAGACAATTTTACAGTCAAAGTATTTATGTTTCCTATAAATGTTGTTCTGTACAAGATACCTGACTTTTGGTTACAAAACTATCTTGAAACATGTATGTCTACAAAACTACGCCAAAGTTCTAAAAGGTTAGACGTCTAAGCACGAGGACTTATTTAAGCACTTCTGAATTTGGCCAGGTTTGTTTAAAACAACTCTCTGATGAAAAAAGACGCTAACAGGATAATGAGTTATCAATAAGCGCTGCTAGAAGCACATTTCACAAAAAAAACACAGAGGTTCAATATCCAGTACTAGCTTATTTTAATTAACTGATAAAATACCTGATAAATCAATTGAAAACGAACCAACCCTTCACTTTGAATCCATATCATTTAAACAGCACTATGTTTACAGTTTTGACGTGAATAATCTCAATGCATGTATTGACTTTGCAGCCCCTGGTTCCTGGGGCATTAATAGGACCATAATTACGACTTTCAGACCTCTATATATATATATATATATATATATATATATATATATATATATATTAAGATGTATTTAAACTAATAGGCCTAAATACATTTGTCCATAATCAATAAAAACCTCATCCAGACTGGTCCTAACTAAAACATAGAGTTTAAAGAGCACTGGGCTGTATTGATCTGGGTTCAGAGGTATAGCAAAGGTAAAATCATGTGAAGTGTGAAATCGTAATTAGGTCCTACATTGGTTACTGCTTAAAAAGAAGCAATTTAGACTTCGACTAAATTATCCTGTATCAATCCCACTCTTGCAGACATCAATAGCTGTGGTGACTGATGACAGGACAGGGTGTCCAGTGGGGAAATCAAACATAAGGGCTTGTCCCTGTGCACTGAATTATTGATCTACAATAGTGCAGGCTTGAATCTTAATTTCCCTATTCTCTAAGGCCTGTTCCTACGGTCTCTCACTGTTATTTTTTCTTCCTCTCTGGTCGATTTCTAAAGACTTAAGACCACAAGGAGACCCTGACCACCAAATGCAAATGAAAGAAGCACATGAGTATGAGTTTTCCCTTTCCCAAATGGAGTCCGCATTGTTGTCTATTGGTATATGTGGGTCATTCAGACCTAATCCAAAGTGTTGTAGGACAAAGATCACACTCATGCATGATGTCAGACTTCCAAAGGACACGTAAGTGAAGCATGACCATAATTACTCACAGTTATTAAGTAAGATGGATGTTTTGTGGTGCAAATTTGTGGGGTCTGAATAATGAGGGAAGTAGAAGGATAAATGGTGAAATGGGAGGGTGGAGGATGAGAAAGTGGAGATGAGGGTGCGGGTAATGTAAATTTAAACGGAATATAGTCATGAATACTTTGAGAGAAAAGATAATGCGATTCATAACAGATAATGTTTATACTCCTCCTTTTTTTCTTTTCACTACCTTAAAGAAAGAAAATAGAAGATAAAAAATACAATAGGACTGAGTCAGGAACACCCTCTCCCTTTGCTGTCATGACTGTGTTGTGAGGACTCTCTTGCATTATTAAAGCATCTAGAAGTGCAGGATTAAGGTCACATAATCTTTATGAATTAATGATGAAAAATAGTCTCAGGCCAAACATGAGAAAATCAAAAAAAAAAGAAAACAAAAGGCATTGTACTGTTGAAGGATATGTATCTTTTATTAAAGTATGAAGTCTTACCTGGAGGTGTTTGACAATGTTGACCACCTCTCGGGTGGAATATGGGTAGGTGATGGTGCCCTGGTCGGCCATTGACCTCAGCTCTCCAAAGGCAGCCACCAGCTTCTGCAGAGTAGCATCGGGAACGTTGGGGCCATACTGTTTTAGCATTGCCAGCTCCGCCTGGGGCTTTGGATTGTCCACAGCATGGCAGCTAAAAATATCACCTGTTCAGAGGATGATAACGAGTCAGCCTTTCCTGTAGTGATATACGCCTAGTTTCTTAAAATAAATATCTACATTATAATATTTTTTTAAAACAAAACTTCTCCCTAAACTACACTGACACAATGCTACACATTCAGTGCTAGTACTTTGCTGGCCTCTGCGGCAAGGACAAACGGTATTATTGATGCAGAACCCCCGAAACTAGGCCCTGACTACATAGTGCAGAAACACAGCAGCCGCAGAGCCAGACCAGTCTGCTGATGTGCACCATCTACAGGCAAGGAATGGAACAGCTGCTGCAAGTAAAACTTAGTCTAACTTGAAAAACAATCTTGCTTGGATTTGCTTTCTTGGTGGCCTAGGGGTTCAATGTAATTCTGCATCTCTACTTCCCCTCACTTGCTGCCGTTGCCACTATTTCCTGCTGTCTACTGCTTCCTGAGACAGGACCTCGGTTTTCTATGGATAATTAACAACCAAATGTAGTAGTTTGTGGACCCATGAATCCAGCAGGGGAGAAAACAATTAGATCAGATCATCTTCTGGGAGCCATTTCATTCCCAATTTCATTTCCTAATTTATCCAAGCTTCTTAGTTTTTTAGATAAAGGACTTTGTTATTAAATAAAAGAGAAGATTACTAGTCCTTTGCTTTTGTGGGTGTTGTGCATGTGTATCTACCTAGAGCTCCAAAAAAGTCATTGCCCAGGAAAGGAAAACCAGGTCGGTTAGCCAGGACAAGCATCCTGAAGTCTGGGTGCATGACTACGGCGTTGGGCCTCCCCTTGGCATCGTGTGGATCTTTTGAGGAGACATAGTCCTAGTTAGCACATGACGAGCAAACAAACAAACACAGCAAAACAAGCACTCACACATCCTGCATCTGTTTCTGTCTCTACCCTCTTTTTAATTCTTAATGTTCTGATTATATTTGTGTGACTGAGTTTGTCACAGCATTGGGAGCTGCCTCAAGTTTGTGTTTATGAAGTCTCAAGGTTGTATTTACATTCCTCTGGGAGGAAGAGCCGCTAAGGAATGGAGAAGCTGTCAGCAAGTAGTGTGATTACGTGGGACTACTTGGAAAAACAAGTTTACTGTCCAGCATTATCCAGAATCTGTTGGTACCTGTCCATAAAGGCTTTTATCCCGAGCCTCCTTTAGTGGCCTGCATCTGATGTTTTACTTGTGTTTGTCTTCTAGCACATCCAATCCTCGTCCATTTAATGGTCCTACTTCTGTCTGCACACTGTATCTGGGACATGTCTACTGTCATTACGTTAAACGCTGCATGTGTGTGTGACTGTGCGTATGTGTGTACCTGAAATGATTCTGCGGCCGTCGGCCAAAATCATCTCTCCGCTCTCCACCAGGGTTTTGAGGATGCATGTGACGTTAGTGGGAGCTTTGTCTGCCTCGTCAATCACTAAAATGTGACCCATCTTCACTGCCTTTACCTGTGTACACATACATAGACGCAAAATTATTTTACAAAAGAAAAAATGTACTGCAAAAGGGGTTGCTGAACCTCTATATTAGATTAAAAAGAAGAAACAACCTGCACATCACACAACCAGGGTTTTTCACCTTTTTTAACTTTTTAGACATCATCCCAAGACCGTGCAGGTGTGGGCACCATGAGCGTATTAAAAGGACCCTGCTGTTCTTATTGGTGCGTTGACTTCTTTTTAACCTCCCCCAAAACCAGCCGAGGCAGATGGCCGCCCTCCCTAGGTTCTGCTCGAGGTTTCTGCCTGTCTAAAGGGAATTTTTCTTTGACACTGCGGTCAAGTGCTTGCTCATGGTGGGAAATGTGGGGTCTCTATAAATAATACAAGGAATAAGGTCCAGACACCTCCTACGATCTTGCTCTGTATAAAAAGTGCAATGTGATCATGTCTGTTATGAACCAGCACCATATAAATAAAACTGAACTGAACCCTCATGTAAATCTCTGCAAAACTCTGCCCAATTTCAAACGGAGGAGCCAAAATTCTGAAAACACCTGGGCGGGTGCAGTTTCAGTTCTTTGGCCCTCTGACCTTTATTAGTACCTGATCACTCCAGAAAGGTGTACATAAACATATGGCTCCTTTTCCACTGCAGACATTTTAACATGTCACAGCTGCATTAGCAGTGGCTTCATTTCATGTCGGTGTTCCAGTTTTTACTATTAAGCATGTTTGCTCATTGGCATGGCTAACTGGGGCATTCAATGTAATGGAGCCATCATTAATATTATTAGTTACACCTGTGCTTTTTTCTGCCATGGCAAGCCAAAGTGTCTGCTGTGAGAAAGGTCAACTGAAGTCAGACAAAAGGTGAGTCAGCAAAGGGAGCAGTGAAGGTTTGGTATGATAGAAAAAAGGTTTAAAGAGAAAGATTGGTGTGTACAGCATAGAAGCTTGTGGCATAGACACATGGGCCACAATGTCTTGTTTTTTGTCAGAGCATCTGTTTTCACATATGCCCCACATGTCAGACACCGGGGCACCTGGTTCAGTCTGGCCGCTGCTGCCGCATCTCACTCACTGAATGCAGCCACATAGAGTCACAGAGCAGGACACATTTGATGACTCTTTTCTAGCTAATGTCTGCTCCAAAGTAAATTGCTGAAAGTTATAACTTGAGTGCTTAAGGAGTGCTGCCTTTATGTCACCCCTACATGTAGACAGTTTAGACAGAAATTGTGCAGCGCATGAGACTTGAAATTGGAAGTTATTGTTGAGCTACTGCGTGGGTGGCTGAGGTGCAATTTTAAAGCTTTTCTTGTCAAGTCCATTCACAATAATAAGTACTTTAACATGTAATCACACCACAAATGTATGGGGCCACAATGTCAATGTGTTGTCTCTGGGGAATAAATGGCTGCTTTTCTATATTTACTGGCGTGTGAAACCACCGTCAGTGTCAACACTGCGCATGGTTCTAAAAGTTTTACTACGTATACAAAGGGAAATCATCCTGTTGAAGAAACTACAAAGGAACAGTGGTTGAAAGTAATGACGTACAAATACGTCGTTACTGTACTTAAGTAGTTTTATTTTTTGGTATCTGTGTTTTACTTGAGCATTTTTAGTTGTTGCAACTTTTCACTTTCACCTCGCTACATTTCAAAGACAAATATCAACTTTTTACTCCGTTACATTCTGCACGAGGCCTCGTTACATTGGTATCAGTTGCCTATGCGGAGCACCTGAGCGGAGCAGCACTGAAAAACAAATGTAAAACTGATAAAGCCGACTCGGCGCGAATCAGCCGAGTCAGTTCAGTGAATGTTTACAACTTTGATGAGAGGATGAAGAGAGACTATCCTTCTAGGCACGAGGAGAGAAAACTCAATGAGAGTGAAGTGCGGGAACAGCAGTCAGGTAATCCTGTGTTCTCTCCTCTCCAAGTCTGATGTCAGCACATCACACTTAGCCTTATGTGCAGCTACAATGAATCTCTGTCTGTCTGTCCTGCTAACCAGATAAGCAGCGTAGCTCTTGTCTGTCTGTGTCTTGGTAGCTTGCCAGACTGTGACTGAACAACGTTGAGTGAAATACAAATCTTAATTACGTTTGATAAATGCAGACGGGCCACGGTGTTTATAAACTGTAGCTCGGAAAGATGAGCGCGTTGTGCAAGGAAATGCGTTCATATGCAAGAAAATAAGCGCGCGCATTCAAGCAAGAAACATCTGTGGAACCAGTCCAGACAGGATGTGAGGGCGCTCCTCATACATGATTTTAAAACAAGACAGTGAAGTTTAGTTACAACTCTGGACTAATGCAAGATGGGAAGCAGTGGATTCACCATGACTATTAAAAAGCTGATTAGTGGGTAATCAGTAAAAAATAAGCATCACATAATCAGCCCAGTCATTTTATAAATCGTATTTTTTATATTTGAAATGTAGCGAAGGAACCCTTGAGGAGCCAGTTTGAATGGGCCTGATGCAGCTGATAACATTAATATATAGAAAATATCTGTAATTTACAGGGGCTGTGCTGAAGTTTGTCAGTAGAGTAGATGTTGGATCATCAGCCAGTACAAACAGTTGATCCACAGACAGCCTCAGCCAGTATGAGCACAGCCGGCGATGTACAGCCAGCATCAGATACAAGCAGCTCAGACCCTAATGGAACATTTGCTGTTCCACCACATGACCCAGCAGATTGGCCCCAGTCTTATCAGACTTCATGAGGTCTGAATTAGTGTGCAGAGGTCTGATCAAACAAGGACCGGATTTTTCTTGAAGAGTCTTCTATTCAGGCTTCTTACAGAGGGAGGACTGTAGTGAGAGCATTGTGGTGTGAGGTGTGACTGTGCCAGTGAGTGGTAACGTAGCTGGTAGAGTTTTGCGATATAAATATCTGAAAACTGAACGACTGAGCGACTACCACTACCAGCAGAGCAATAATGCAGACTTATCCTCCCAACATATAGGAAATGTGTTTGTGTGTGTGTGTTAGTAACTGACCAGAGGTGAGTCCTCGTATATGATGATGCCATCTCGGACTGAAGGCTGCAGGGTCAAAGTCTGAACGGTTGTATCCCTGGGAGAGAACAAAACAGGGTTGACACTGTAGGTATTAATTTATGAAATCAAAAACCATTGCACTTTTGCTTTCATGTATATATAAAATAATCAAAATATGTGCCTCTGCAGCTTGAGTTCAAGGTTTCTTCACGTTTACTTTCTTTTTTCTTAGGAATATATTTTTTTCTAAAAAAAACTAAAATCAGATTTTTCTTTTCCTCTCCTAATAGTTAACTGGCTCCCAATATAGACAAATAAAGCTACATTTATGATTAACGCTCACTGTTTTTGTTTTTTGGATCAGAAGGTCAATTTGAAATCACTTTTACCTGAAATGAATACTCCTACACAAACAAAACCTGCTGTGCTGCGGTCTGTTGCCTTCTTGCTAAACACACCTCAGAAAAGTCTTCAGTCTTAGTAAGAGGTGAAGTGAAAGATGGTAATGGGATCACTTGTGCACGTTTTAGGTGATAGGCCTGATATTTATTGGTCCTTTCAGATATTCATAGTGTGTAATACAGCAAACATCAGACTAACAACATAAACAGACCAACAACGCACAAACACAAACATCACCCGAGTGTAACAACTTATACTGAAGGCTCGTGCATGAGTTTCAGTGTCGGCCAATGGCCGTGTCGTTCACACTACACAACTTGCTGTCTTGAAGGAGGAGTCTTGAAGTCCTTGTGGCGTTCACACTACGTGACTGATTGGTGACAGGGGCTACGCGAACTGACAGCGGCTGTGTCACCGGACGCTGGTCTCCAAACCAGGTTTTGTCAAGAAAACATGTGATATGTAAAACCGGAAACGAGCGACCCTTCACACGAACCAGCTGTTGTTTGTTATTAAAAAGTTGGCGATTATAAAGACAAAGAATCTGGGTGAAAGGATGGATTATCACACGCAGGTGTCAGGGATTGTCTGAGCTACAGAGGGAGCTGCAGGTGAGTTATTCCGGAGTAACTCCTGACTGTGAGGTTACAACTCACGGCCCAAGCAGGAGAACAAGAAACGCCCATGTGCACATTTGGATTCAACTCAACAATCAATCAGGATTTCAGTTAAATGCTTAAGTTGCTGTTACTGTTACCTTGTCTGTGGTACGCCTGCAGAACACCAGCTGCTTTCTGATCAGTCGTGCTGTTGCCGAGGCGACATAAATTTCGTTTTAGGGTGGATGGACTGTGAAATTACAGAGTTGTTGTTTTCTTTAGTTTGAAATAATCCCATACTTTGGACACTTTCTTCGTTGTGACCTTGCTATTTTCTCTCTCTTCCTCCACTTTGCAAACAGCGCCATCATAATCACGTCGTGTTCACAGCATAAGCACAATACATTTCCGTGCGCACCCTGTGCTGTATAGTTAAATGGATTAAACGAAGCCTCCATGCAAAGAATTTGCATTGATGCATTTTAGTAATCGATTTAAGCGATGAATCGTTTCAGCCCTACTATATATACCATAAAAAAACAATTTTAACCTGTTTTTTCCCATTTGAAATAAACAACCGTACATGATTATATTGATAATAATAAGCTCTGCTTATAATGTGTTGTTTCAGTGGCCAAACGGCATCCATTGCCCTTCAGGTGAGGTGGTATTGGTAAACAGATCTCATATATCTACAGTGCATTTCTATATCTGGTTTCTGTTTACTGACCTGATCACTGGCGATGCAGGCCAGTCAAAAAGAGAGCAGTAACACTGTACTTTGCAATACAAACATAACGTTGAAGAATCTCCCCAACAACGCTGATTTCCTAGTGGCATCCAAAATTATCACTCCCTCTTTCTCTGAACATCTCTCTCTTCATCCCACTTACCGGCCCTCCCTCCTTACACCCCTCTCTCCTCGATATCTCACAGTGTGACCCAGGAGCTGTCCTAGTTTCCTTCCTGGCTGGATGTATCTCTCTTGCTTTTCTTAGCCACATCTCTGTAGGCTTTCAGTCACAGGCTCCCAAAAGCCACATGCACAGATCTTCCTGCCTCTGCCCTGGTCTAATATTAGCTGCTGTTACAGTAGCTAACCAGGCCACATCAACGCTTTGCTCCATTTTGACTTTCACACGACTTTGACAAACTACACACACACACACATGCACGCAGAGCATGAGGAGAAATTGGTCCTTTCTAGATGTAGATGTGCTGCTGATGTTTAACCATGGATGTCATTGCCCACCACAATGAGACTGAATCTGCCATTGGTGAAGGATTAAGAATTTAATCTTGGTTGCATAACTTCAGTTCTTCAGGTCTGTACAAGTGATGTGACTTTTATTGCCATCCTGTTTGTAGCCTGTTGCCTATCACAGAGTCACTGACACCCAAAACATTGCCTTCTTATTAGCGCCACGATCAATAGAAGCCCATGTCGGCTCTGTCTGATCTACGCTACAAGGGTGATTTCACACATTGATTTATGGATGAGTAACCCGTGACTTAATTTTCCTGAGGTGTTTTTAAAGGCAAAGAACCCGAGTTAACAGGGACTTCTTAAAATGGTTTCTCTTTAATATGTGCATGTGAAGTCCTTGTTCTGGTAATAGATGGCCTAATTTACTGAGGACTAAGAAAATTGTGACACCCTTACATGGGAAGGAAAAGGGCGGCGGGGTGGGAAGAGAAATCTCCCTTAAATATAGTTGCTTTGTTCCTCCTATCAGAAAACTACACATGCTTAAAAGAAACATATGTAATTATTACTTCTGAAAAGGATCACAATTTGGCAACCACAGTAGATCCAGGCGACTGTTTTAGAAACAGATATTCTGCTAGGAAGCTTTTCCAGCAGTAATAACCAAACTAAGTGTTAAAACGTCACAATGGATTGAACCATGAGACTGTGAACTTTTAATGCACAAAACTAATCACACATCCCTCCACTGATAATTGATTATGAAATTGTAAGGTATTCTGCAGCTGCTGACCAGCACATGAAAAAACTCCATCCATCCAATACACAAGTTGGATTCACATGAGCTGTCTGAAAGAAATTGAATTGAAAGAACCTATTATGCTTGTTTGGAAGAAGACACTCAGAGAGTGTTTGAGACAGTGACCCAGAACGGAGAAAGTCAGACAAAAGAGAAGCTGCCTGGAGAAGCTTTGAAATGGGATTACGAAAGAGAATAAAGACAGAGATTTCTTCCTAATTCTCTGCAAACCCTAGGTGTAGAGGGAAAGTTCACAAGTTGATGTTCAAAGAAACTTTTCCAAGCCAACATGTGACATAATTTAGATCTTCTACTTCTTCAACTTGCTTGTGACAAAGTGTCACACTCTGAAATAACATATTGTTTCGCCTCACCTGTGGAGCTGTAGGTATTCTCTGGGCCTGTTCAGAAGGTGCAGGAACCGGTCCACTATTTTATTCTTACCCACACCCTATGGAAGGATACGAGAGCAAAACAGCAACCAGAACAATTAAATTCTATTAGTCTTAATACACAAACTGTGTTTCAGTAACATAGGCTGTGAAGAGAGATAAAGAGGTGTCCATTGCATCTGTAGGGAGGCAGCACTGAGAGCTGAGCGTGTCCCTTAGTTTTGATGGTGCTACGTTCTGACAGGGGTTGTTCTATGGGACTCCCACTGGCTTCCCACAGAGCCTGCCTCTCCTGGATGGCTGCAGAGTCTGTCAGACGTCCAGTAAGCCGCTGTGACAGCTCCTAATGTCTCAGCTTCGCCCATGCATGGTCATGCACTCAGATTTGCAAATAGCTTCGCCCACTCAGTCTCTCTCACATGCGCGCGCACACATAAACATTAATGCAAAAATCGGACACGGACAATCTCCCCTGGGCTGCCAGTACAACATGTCCACTTTCACTCCCTCCTCCCTTTAACCCTGCCCATCCGGACCTGACTGGGGGCACAGAGTGTCCCCCCGAGGAAGTGCTACATGCTTCCTCATGCCCACAGTGAGCTGTGAGCGGGCGGGGTTGGAGGGTGACATAAGGGTGCAGGGAGCTGGTTTCATAACTCCTCTTCGACATGGGGTCGGGAATTTTAAGTAAAGCAGAAGTTATGGTATTTTGCACTCACCTGGTTGCCTACCAGAAGGAGGTGCTCTCCTAATAGAAAGTCTTTCAACATGTCCTCCATCACCATCATGTGCTGCAGAGAGATTTAAACAGACAAACATTTCAACTGATAAATAGCTCAGAAACTAAAATTAGTTTTATGGGATTGCATTTCACATGAAAAAAGGCACTGTTGTCTCCATTTGAAAATAAAATGGATCTTAAAACCACATGGGTTTGTGCAGAAATGCGGAGGTTTGCCTTTTGTCAACTGTGTTTCTACTCTGAAGAGAGAAAACAGGTCATTCAAAAGTAGAACATTCTTCTTGCTCTCATCCTATCTCACCCTATTCCAATTTTATTTCAGTCTCCAACACAAGCAGGCAGAGGAAAAAGGGCAGAATGAGGAGAGAGAGAAAGAGATAAATCTGGGTCAGACAGCGTCATCAGTATTGCCTGAGGAAGTCAGAGTGTCATTTCCTTGGCTGGTTCCTTTCTGGGCACGCTATGGTTCGGACACGGTGGGCCTCAGCAGCCAATAAGATGGGGATCAGACATGAGACACCAACAAAAACGGGTTCACAAATGTTTCACCTGATAAAATCTAACTTCTACCTTACATGGGCGTGTTGGTTTATCCAAAAGTCTCTTCAACGTCATTTGCCATTAAAACATTCCTAAATTTGATATTAACTAAACTCAAATCAAATGAATTTAACTGCTGTGCAGAGCAGTAACTGATAACTTGCAAATGTCATCAGTTGACGTCAACTTATTCATTATTCTGGAGGATGCCACTAATGGTGGGGAGTAAAAGTGAAGCCAAGTAGGATTTATGTTAATACAAGAGATCAATAAACATGATACAGAAACCAACATATTGTATTTATAAGCACAGTAGCTCACAGGTTGCTGTATTTGTTAGTGTGTTTAATATTAGAAATTTAAAGTTGAATTTAAAACCGTGAAGATGTAGGAACAGTCTGTCTGAGTACTGGCCGTTTTGCTTGCTTTCCTCTTTATGCCAGCACAGAAGCGAGCGCTCTTCAGGTTTGACCATGGACAGTGACAAAATAGGACTGGGAAGAATGTGGAGAAAATATTTCGCTGAGTGCTTGGAGTTCTGCCTGTTTTATACACCGACAGCATGTCCGCACTTGGACAATCACTGCATAAAGTGGGTGTGAATATCGTATTTTTGATATCTGAAAGTTACAAAAACTGGCTCCAACATACCCGAGTGATTGAGTGATTACAACTACAAGTTAACTACAGCGATTCAATAAGAATTACTTCAATGCAATTAAAGTCCAATTACTTTCTTATCCAACTAAATGAACCAATAACAGCAAATCAGAGGTCAGGTATAGTGTGCTGGGGCAGATTTTACTGGAAGGCCTGGACTGAGATTAGCATCTCTGAGACGGACTACGATGTATCTGAAAAGGGCCTAGCAGGAGCAACAAAGAGCGTGGGCTTGGAAAATGAAAGCTAATACCAGAACTAAAAGCAAAATCCTTCATAATGAAATAATGTCACACACTGCAACAAGGACAGAGTAAAAAAAAAATAGGCCAGGGAAAAAGAAAGTCTTTTCATTAGTGTATGACCTCATGTGAAGTCACAATGCGATGAATATTGTACTACTACGTAGAGTGATCTTTCTCAGTTTGAGAGAAAGAAAATAAAAACGATTATTTTTAGGCTTTCTGCCGTTATCTGATTACATCTGAGTCACTTCCCAGAAATGAATGTCTTTTCTGGCTCTCTTTTACAATCACACCAAGTATTAAGTGAAATGTTGCCTTGCAGTTAGACATTTGGTTTATACTGACGTGTCTCACTAAGTATAGGTTTGGTTATCCCAGTGGAATTACCTGAGGATTATCATAGAAGAGCACATCTGGAACCTTCATTTTCTCGTTGGCTTTGTAGATGGGAGCAGACACATTGCCAATAGTCAACACACCATCCTTTACCATACCTACAGAAATACAAGAGATGAAATCACTTTGTGTGTGTGTGTGTGTTTTCTGCTGTCTGTTACTGAGCAGCTCCAATAACTTGGTAACTTCTTTAATCATATTTAATAATGGAGGGAGCTGTTGTTTATACCTCACCTAGGGCTGGCCAATAAAAGAATAACAATAATTATTGCAATTTAATTTTATTCAATAACAAACAAAATGTTTTTTATCTTATTCACTTGAATCAAACATATTAGTCTTTATAAATTTTTTATAAAGATGTTTATTTTGTTGAGACAAAAGGACAGAAAAAAACTTTTACTTAAATTTACTTTTGCATGTTTGTTGACAAACATTTTATTATAAATGCTTTGAATGAAAAAGTGTAAACCACAATTAACCATCAGGTTTCTTCAACTTTCACTCAGGAGCAAAAATCTGCATTTAAACTTGAAAGAAATAACGATTTCACATATCGTGATAATTATCGATATCGAAAGATTTGAAACTTTTTATTGTGATAACATTTTTGGCCATATTTTGACCAGGAGTCTGGATAAATCTTAGCTCAATTCTGCTCAATATATTTTTTACAAGTAATGCAATTTTTTAAATTTAGTTAATTCAAGTTTATTGAGGGTGGTTACAGCATAATAAATAAAATATTTGATGTAATTAGACCTATCAGTAGCATTATTAGCTAATATGCTCCTCTAATATGTCACAGTCACTTGCAGGTTTAACTCCCAACATATTTGATTGGTGCTATGAACTCACTTAAAATAACAATGATAATAATAAAAATAATATGAACTCAAACACACTGATCATGAAACTCAAATAAAACACTAATCAAACACATTTTTCAAATAAAAATTACTGAGCCTCAGCACTTAGGAACCTATCCAAATCCTGACTCTTACTTTCCATCCGTGTCTTATAGATAAAATAGATATAGATAGTTTGTCTGTGCTCTAGTTGTTTAAAGTCAGAGGTGGATACTGGTAGCTACCTCATGCCTGACCTCTGACTTCAATAACTAGGATCTTTTAATCATATTAGAAAGTGCTTAAATGGTGGCTGATTTTAACGCCAAACAGAAATCAAATGTAGGAAATGTATATTTGTATTATTAAATATAGGTTTTATGCTGTAACACTGATAGTGAAAGAGCAGTCTACCATCGAAGCCACAGCCTTAGCCAGGAAAAACCCTAAAATAGCAGCAGAACTCTATTTACTCTATGAAAGGTTTTTAGAAACATTGACTAGCTTAATAAATGGCATCTAGATAGCAGAGTGGAACTTACAGCTGAAGTCTCGAGTGTGTTCAGAGTGATCTGGTGGGTCCTGTATGGAGCAGTTGGCGAGGCTTTTTTCAAGAGAGGCCCGGGCCAGGCTGGGCAGGAACCTAAAGCACATATACTTAATCACTCATGCACACAACCATATATCATAAAAAAAACATGTCTGTATGGCACTTTTTATGAAAAATTTAGAAAGGTGCATCACAACACGGTTAGAAACACAGAAACAGGCATTTGAGGGAGTGTGCGTATTTGTGTGTACCTGGCAAGACAAGCCTTATTGACAGCGTGAGCGATGTTCTCCTCAGGGTACTGAGCAAGGCGGCGACAAATCCTCAACAGCTGTCTGGTGGAAAGAGAAGAGGCCAGAGACTGTGCCTGGAGACACACACCATACACAAATAAATTACTTAGATCACACATGTAAACAAACTGTTAAGAGCACACACACACACACACACACTTACGGTGGGGTCGTTTGTCTTGCGGAGAGTGTGTGAAAGGTGCAATAGCTGCTCTGCTGCTTCCTTTGGAACATTGGCAGTCTAAAAAGTGAGAGAAAAAGACAGAGAGAAGGACTGATGACAAGGATGGTATTTAGGGAGGAGAGGTGATAACAACACTACGTTGCCGCTAAATTAGGCACACCTAGCTAAAATTAATGCTGTCTAATACAACAGTCCTGCAAAAAAAATCCATCAAGGTTATAATGTTCAGTTTGTGTTGAAACTGTTTAAGAGGTGTTCAACTTTTGAGGATGTGGTGAGGATTTGTGGTGCTCTCACTGATATGAATGGAATGGACAAAATAATAGAAACACAACTAAACAACACTATGAACTACAATGTGTGGGGCATACATTTGATGTGTTTTGAAAAGCCTTTAAAGACACAACATGAAAAACCAAATAACAGAAAACAATACAGTTCAGCACAGTCTATTGCCAAGTCGAGATGCCGGGCAGGTAGCAGGATATTAGACGCTAATGAAACCAAGAAGACCGTGTAACCGCAACAAATCGACAGGTGTCTTTGTGGCTAAGTGGTAAAGATACTAATCATGTAATGTCAACATTTCCTGCAACATTCACCTCCTCTCTCTCCCTGTGTTTTAAAAGGCAAACCCACCACAACAAATATTTAAAAAGTCAATCAACAAATAGACACCATAGCCTGAAGGTGACAATTGAACCAGAGATAAATAAACTTTACTCTATATTTGAGCCAACCGACTTTTAACAACCAAAACCACAAATTCTACTGAGCAGCTTCAACATGTTCAATGCAACGACTCAACTTGAAAGTTTCTTTTTTGTTAGTTTATCAACACACCTGAGACCGGCTTATGAACAGGTGAGCCGGACCATGCAACACAACATCCCACTGAATTGCCAAACAAGGTCTGTATTTTAGGTTGTGTGTAACTGTGCGTGAGGCCAGCAAGTTGTTTAACATCACCCCTTTCCAGTATCACTGCCAAGTCACAATTTATTTGGAAAGATTCCTGTTGCTGAGCTCCACAAAAGGCCAATAATGCCCGGTCACATCCTGCACTAAACTTTGTTTACCAACTCAGTTTGTTTTGTATTGAGTCCTGGCTGAAAGGAGCACTGCATATAAATATAATTTTTCATACTCACTTTGAATAAGTTCCAGATGGATATGTTTCTCCTGTAATAGCCCCTGCACTGTTACACAAATACGTTAGCAAGTCTCTCCTCTAACTAGTCAACTACACACCAAATGCAACTTCCTGGATAGAGCAGTGTTTCTCTGAGAAAACAAAATGTACAACTGTTTAAAAGCTTTAAGGCAAGACATGAAGACGATCAAATTAAAGAAACAGCACACCTCTTTATTGACAAACTCACCATTTTGAGTTTCCACTAGCTTTAAAAAAAGAAATATACCATCTTTACCAGTAGTTGCAAGTTTCTGTACACAGGCCACTCCAGTAAAATGCAATCTAATTCCTTAATTTAAACAGGAATTAGAACAAAATGACCAAACTAAAGAAATGAGATTAAATGTATCTGTTGTCAATGTGTGTGTGTTGAGACAAATTAAATGAAAAATATAAGGTTGCAAAAAATGCAATTTCAACGTATGTCATTTTGATCTTATTTTATCACAATAATGGTTACACTAACATGATATCGGCTTGCTCACACATGTATTAATTGTTATTAACATTCAAAGGATATACAAAGCAGTAACCACTGCAATAAAAAAAATACGTAAGTATGGAGGAGGTCTCACCAGTCCCTGTATGAGGCCCATCTCCTCTGCTTTGGCCAGGGGGGTGACAGTGTGGTAGAGGAACATAGTGAGCAGCTCTGGGCCCAACCACTGCTGACCTCTGTTGTTGCTGCTGCTGCTTGTACTGGCACCCACAACAGGAGGCTCCGCCAGGGCCAGCACCCTGAATGACGGATGAATGGGGAAGACTGACCTGAAAAGACACAAACACACACGCCGGATAACAGTTCCACACTAGCAGTGGAAGAAACACGCAGTTTAACATCTGTTCATCCATGTTCAAGCAGATGTAGAGTGCAGGTGCACATGGTGTGTGGAACTGATGCGTGTGTGTGTGTGTGTGTGTGTGTGTGTGTGTGTGTGTGTGTCCAACCCAATCTATGTCAGGGACAAGTACATGACTTTTGACAGCTGGCTGTGTAATCATCTGATTCAAGAGGACAGCAAAGTCCATTTCTATCACCCCACAGGGACACGGACACTGCAACCAGATATATTTACTCCAACGTGGGCAGAAGTGGGCACTAACCATCATCATCACTGGATAAGTGTGTGTGGGAAGACATTTCATACATGAAGACATCTGAGGCTGTGAGCGGGCTTAACCATGCATGTTCCACTATCTATCCACATGCCTTACTAATAAAAAAGTAAGTTTGGGTTTTGACTCTCTTGTTTACACACTCTTTCTCCCTGTCTTGCTCTCTTTATTTGGTTTTAACGTGGTCAGCTGAATAGATCTAATTTAAACATCAGTAATACAAAAAAATATTGCCATCCCCAAACAATTTTTTTATTTAACTATCAAGGAAACAGGGACATGATCGATAATGTTTTCACCTACAGCCTTAAGCAAAATTGGGCTGCGCGTGTCTTGTTTTAATTGCGGGATAAAGCGGAAAGGTTTTCAATAGGAAACACTGTCGCGGGCGGGAGTGATCACAATCTCAGCAGTAGCGAGACGGGACGGTGCATCTGCGGGAACGGGCGGAAACGGTCACACGTTTTGTCTGAGCCACAGGAGAGGAGAAAGAGGAAGTGGGTTTATTTCAGCCCAGACGCCCCACCACAAACATCCTTCCTGCCAGCTTAGGTGGATTTTTTAAGACGTACACACACACAGCATTTCATGAGTCAAGCACAGGGAACAGTTAAGGTCAAGACCAACAATAGTTATTCACACAGAATGTATTTATGCAAAGCATTACAACCATGTAAAATGCTGTCTCATAGTTCCATTTACCACTGTGTATTCCTTTCATTTTGAATGAAAGTTTTGTACTCACCCATCTCTCTCTGTAGATATCCCTGAAGTGTGAGAGTAAGTGGCCTATGCTTATGTACGTGAACTCTGTCCTCTGTACGGGTGAGACACATGGCCTTCAAAAGACATCCCGGATCTGAACGTTACTCTCTTGGTTCACCTGGAATACTATTTTTGTCTTTACTTTCTGCCTTCCTCTCAAATTGTCTCTCTGACTCTTTCTTCCTGTTATGGCGCTAATTATGAATATAGCTATTGTTGTTTTTGAAAAGCCAGGGACCACAACTGTCGTTTTTCCATGTTTGACGCAAATACACATTCAGAAAGGCACCTAAATTGTTCTTGATCTTTCCCACACATTACCAGTAAACCTCTGTGTGCAGACCTGTGTGTGTGTGTGTGTGTGTGTGTGTGTGTGTACCTCTCTTGCATTTGCTGGTCACTGAACTGCAGTTGTTCCTTTAGTGTTTGGTATCTGTCCCACCTCAGCAGCCTGGTCCCATCGTACAGATCTAACTCCCTGTCGTGGAGTAACCTGGGACACAAAACAATGTGGAATGAGCAGAGAAAAGTCTCTTAAATTAGAACAGACTAACTAACTTAGAAGATTATTAGGGGAGAACTACAAAAATATGACACAGAATACAGACGATAGTATATATCAAGATAGATAGCAATATCAACAAAGCAAAATTAATACTGCAAGCAAATAATGGAAACTGCATGTATATATATATATATATATNTTTTTTTTTTTTTTTTAGACATGCGTTCCAAGGCTGCTGCGGTAAACATTTGACACGTGCACTCTCCCAGGTGAGCTACAGGAAGCTATATATTTTTAGCCAGCTGAAGTACCTAGACAGCACAGCCAGGGTCCCGAGGTTGACCCTGTGTATACCGTCCAGAAGCAGCAGCTTGCCCTCAATGGCAGCAGTGACCAGCGGCGACGGCCTCCACGCTGTGTCTCCGTTAGGGAGCGTGTACCTCTGCTGGAGAAGGTCCCTAGCTGTCATGTCCTGGAAGTTGAGGAGGAAGGAAATGGACACCAAGTGACAAAGTTAAGTGATGGGATTGGGAGCAAAGTGGGAAGTGGCTCGGTGTGTGTTTTCTGTCACACAGTGGAACTGGATAAAGCAAGCTGAGATTTTCACTTTCTCTCCTCACAGGATCTGGCCCTGCTGCTAAATTTGATATCTCTGCTTTACAGATAACAGCNCTGTGGAGCAAGACTGTCACATTTACTATCACGCTACTGTGTCATGACAGAGACAGAGCTTAGAGGAGGGAAGAGAAGCAGAGTTGCACAATTTGTTCCAGGCAGTAATAACCAAACTGCTAAATGCTCCACAGCAAGAAGACAGTTTTCATTAAGTCAAAAACAGGCTCTTTATTTTCCATTTGGTGCTATCATGAAGTAGAATGAAGTAAGGGGAAATGAAGCACCACTATAGCAACAGTGGGCATGACCCACTAAAGGTAAGAGATAAATTTTGCATTTTTTAGCCACAACAGTGAGGTCAGACAGGAAGTCATGATGCTCATTTGTCCAAGCTCCTCTGACATTCATAATTTCTAAGCATCATTTATAGGGGTGTCTGGTCTCCTCAGCCACAGGCATAAATCACTCTCTATGTGCTTCTGGGTCTCTGGTGACCACCATCATGACTGCCTGCCTGGCAGGTTCAGGTGTGAGCAGACAAAACCGAAAAACAGCAGTCAGACAGTTTGACTTGCCGATTTGCAGAGCATCAAGAAACACGGCACCTGGGGTCAAGGCTATGCAATAGTCAAGATACTGGTACTAAAGTATTTTAAGCTTTTCAGGCTATTATTCCTCCACTCTCGAACAAAGTCTATAAATCCTAACAGGTCACTGAAGAGTTCATTTATCTTGTTGTTTAAATGGACCAGCACTAGATGATTCTCCTGTTCTTATCTCAGCTGACATGAATGAAAGTGTTGATGGCACTTCCTGAATTACAGACTATATGCCTCTTGCTGAGGAGCCAGATATGTTAAAGTTGCTACCTTTTACCTCCTTGGTATGTTTACCACTATGGTGGGAAGTAACATTTACTAAAGCACTTGGACTTTTATACCCCACTATTTCATACAAGTTATTTGTTACTTTTCAGATTAAACTTTTAAATACAAAACCTTAAAGTAAATAAAACATGACACATTGTTACTCATCATTAGCTAAATACATTTATTTAAGTACATTTTTGAGATAATCGGTGGGGACGGGATTTGACTACTTCCTCGACCACTGGCTTAACAAGAGGTAAATGCTGTGCCTGTGCCAGAAGTGTCCTTTGTGCCCTCTGGAGGTGTCTAATGAGCAGAGAATCACTAGGCTCTCATCTACTCTCTTTGAAGTCGTTTTCCCCTGTAAAGCTGCTCCCCATAACAAGGCAAATGCAAATAAGTGGCTGTGGTTTTCAATGAAAGTACACCTGTATTGTACACATATGTAAGATTCTGTATGGTGGTCTTCCTGTTTATTCCTTCATAAATATCTGGAATACTGCATGATTCCCCTCTACCCCCGTGTTCAGATAGCAAGAGAATCTGCTTTAGCTGAGATTATTATTGTTCATTTTTGTTTTCAAAAGGGTTTTTGTTTTTATTGTGTTTTATCCATTGAAGGACAAAATATCAACAAATCATACATGTAAGTTCCACTCCAGCCTTACATGTCACTTTGTTTTTTCCAAAAATGGGATTTTTCAGAGCTGACAAGCTGAATTGCCTGACGAAGGATTCCACAATTCCCACAGCACAAGTCACCCCTGACCTCAGCAAGCTAAAAATAGCCGCAGCATGATGCATTAATACATACGGTTTCAGCACACCCATTTCCTGCACAATCATCACCCGGCTGACTACACACACTCACATGGACACACAGATGGGGAGATTTAACATATGCAGACATATAGATTGTTGCAGCCCTCCTTTGCTCTCTATCTTCCAGTCAGTGTCAGTTTCTGGACTGACGGGTGGCCTGAGACCCAGGTAATGGAAGCCAGATGTGGGTCTTTTAGCCAAACTGCGGTCCTAATTCTACATAAATCCACTCCATCCCAATGTACTGTACCTTCCCTGGCTTTAAGTTTGTTATATGTATTCTCATCCAAATTCAAGAGTTGCAATTTAGATAAATTTGGAAAGTTTAACACAGCTTAAACCTTCAAGACTCCCTAATCAATTGACTGGGAGAAGTTATTCAACTGATTATGCAGAAAGGGTGGTAATAAATAAAGCCATTACTGTTGCTATATATGCTTGTGGTTAAAAAGCCACAAGTGTGACATGAGTTGAATCCTGGTAGAGAAAGAGAAGAGCATTTTCTACTTATGAAACAGCTTCTATTCTTTCATTAAACCGCCCTTCCCCACTGTGTGCAATTTCTTTGCCCCTCTTCCCTATTGGTTGAAAACACGTCCTTCATAGCATAACACGTCACAAAACGTGCCTCTGCCTGATATGCTTTCCCTGACATGACCCATTACCTACCTACCTATAACACGCACTTGCTTTGTGGATCCATATTGATGCTCCATCTGATGATTACACACTGTTTCATCAAATGCTATGTTTTCACAGATAATAAATGCAGACAGCTCCAGAAAAAAAAACAAAAAAACAAAGTATTGGAATCTTTCAAAGAGCAGTTTTTATTTACCTGGTAGAGCATGACTGGCTCTATGCTGTAACCCAACATCTCAGCGAACTCTTTCGCAATCACCGACTTGCCACAACCCTAGAACATACAAAATTATTGTTGTTAAGACCAGAGATCGCATTTATGTGTACTGTACATTATGAGTTAGCTACCTTAGCTCCTATCAGACATATGTCCTTAATCATGTGTGACTGCATCATCTCAGCAATCAGCTGAGAGTGGCTTGGTGTGCTGATGAAGGTAGGGCTTCTGTTGGGTTGGCGCAGCTCCTTGGTGCCTGCTGGAACCTGAAGTTTGACAAGACAAGAAATAGCCATGAAAACGCAACCAACAGCTTCATTGTACTATATAAGTTGTGGAAAGATATTCCTTTAAATAAACACTGATTCACTGACTTATCAGCATCACTGATACACGGCTGGGAACAAAAGATACTGTGTGTTCCAACAACATAGTGTTATCAGAAATCCATGACTTACAGCACCGCATGTTAGAAGCCAAGAGAATTACTGCCGCGCGTAAAGAAAATACAACTTCAAAGAGTTAATAAGAGTGATATCATTTTTTTTGGCTAGAACATCAGCACCACTGTTCTTAGAAGTCGGGAATAAATCTGTTTTCACAAACCCCGCACAGTGACTCATTCATAAAACACTGGTAGAATTAAAAGATGATAAAGATGTTCCCTTCTAAAAGCTCAGTTAGAGATAAGATGGCCAAGCCACTGATATAGTGTGTCTGCTGCCTGTCAGTCTGCGTGTGGGCTGCCATGGGACAACGGACATCTCGGTGAAACGTATGACTCGCTGACTCCGTTTTGTCAGAAAAATGTTCTTTAGCTCAGGATGTGATGAAGGTGGCCTAGTGGTCACACTCGAGGCCACATTCAGATTAAAGAGTGTGACAATATATAAAAACAAATAATAATGTAATAGTGCACGTCTGTTATTTATTTAATTTATTTAGCTGTTACAGGAAAAAAAAAATCACCATTTAAAATATCAAAACCCTGTGGAGGTTTTGACCTTCAGCAGCGGTATAGAGAAGGTTTTTAGAGAGTCCCTGTTTTGTTTGTCTCATGCACACGTATCAGGATGCACGTGCACCCTACTCCAGCGATCTACAGGGACAGTAATGTGCCAAGAACACAGCAATGCAGAAGCAAATGAAGGAGTAATGAAGCAGACTGCAGGATGCTACATGGACGTAAACCATGTAGGATTTCAAATGCTACGGAGAAAACTCCATAGGGCACTTGCCACACACCAGCAGACGCAGTGCTTGATGTCCTAATAGCCCCAATCCACAATTAGAACAAAGCACTCCGTTGCCCCACATAAGTGTTGTATTTCAGAATACATGGTCTGCATACCAATCTGGGGCTTTAATTTTGCACTCGATGTATATATATATATATATATATATATATATAAAGAGAGAGAGAGAGAGAGAGTCTACTGGTACCTGAAAGGTGATGTCCTTGTCTGTGACACGCAATGTGACATCTGCATGGCCCTCAGCATCCTTTGTCCTGGACACACTCAAAATGGCGCTGGGTGTTTGTTGACGACGGCCATCCAAAAGCTCAAATCTCTATGAAAGTGTGCCACAGAATGCATGTAGGCCCAAATTAATAATGTATCTTACCTCGTGTTCAGACCACAAGAAACATGCACATTAGATGACACCACATACAGATCACTGTCACGTTTTGACGTTAGTTCATATCTTGGCTTACACTGAGTACGCCCTCCACAGCAGTGCACCCTTCCTTGCCCAGGATGCTGTTGTAGGGGTAAAGTCTCTGGACTAGCTGCTGGGAGGACAGCATGGGGAAGGCGTTCTGCAAGAACACAGAAAAGACAGCTAATCGACCAACAGACATCCGTTTATTTTTCTTGCTCCCTCTCTAAGGGACAGTAAGGAAGATTTAGGACCTGGGCTCTCACCAGCACGTGGAGGGCAGGAAGCAGGTTGTCCACAGGGAAGTCAGGAAGGCCAAGGTTGGATGATTCCTGGGAGCACAGTGTAGTGGCTAGTGACAGCAGCTGGGACACCCTGACACACAGAATAATGCATATGAATAACTCCTGAGATGTCAAAGGCTACAAATGAAAATGCACAAGTCGAACAAGCCTTTTATTAAATGTGTACTTTTAATTTACCTTTCTGCAGCAATGTTTGGTCCTGCTGTGTACAACAGCTCCAACTGGTCCTGAAAAGAAAACAATAGCAAGATGAAAATATCTGCAAGGCTACACACTTAGACCTTCTTAAGAGTACTTTAAAATTTAGGGCCACAGACATGTTTATGGTCACAAGTTCAATATCTCAAAGATTTATTGCTGAAAACTGCTTGCTGAGAGGGTAGAAACACCAAGTAGCGGCTTAACTAATGTTTACAAGATGTAGCTACAATCTAAAAACGAGCCAAGCAGCATAAAATGTGAAATGTTAATTAAATGCGTTTGACACAGACGCTAAATCCCACACTTAACTCTTCACAAGCTACACAATAAAGAGCCAGTCCATGCATTCCAAACATTTTTCAGTGTTGTACATTTAACACAAAAACTTAAGCAATTATGTGTCTTTCCAGTGTTATATCCCATTTCCTCTGCATGTTATTTTTATAGGGACTATGTTTTAATAGAAAGTAGTTCAAATTAAGTTTGTTCACAGTGTGTTATGTGGACTGTTTGGGATAAAGCAAATAGCATCACTGGGGAGAACAAGTTAGATGATTTGCCCTCTTTTTCTTTTCTCTCATTGAGTCATTTTGGTGGTGGGAAATTCTTAGTGTTAGATTTTATCTAACTCCTGGACTGACCTTGAATGGCAGGTAATAGATGTCTCTGGCTTGGAAGCGAGATCGGAGAGGAGGATCCAACGGGTTGCCCTTGTACTTGGGGACAGGAAGACCTAGAGCAATGACCCGAAAGTCCTCACTTACACGGACAATCTTCCAGCTGTCCAGCTCTTCTCTGGTGTGTTCCTGCAATGCATCAAGGTATAGAACACTCCAGTCCTTTTCTACTGTCTATAACATCTTAAATGCAATTTTTATGCAAAAGGCTGCAGATCGACAGGCGCAAGTAACAAGTACAGACCCTGAATGTTACACAGAATTTATGGCAACAGCATTTTTCATTTAAACACAAGAGGAGCACTGTAGGAGTAGTGTGAAAATTCACTGCCTAGGTGTGAAGATTCAGATAGATATAGCTCCATAAACAACAGTCATGATCATGAAAAATAATGATTTTCTAAAATCTAAACCAAGTAAGAAGTGGAGTCCTTCGCCCTTAGTTGTTGTCTTCTTCAAAATGTTGAATTTACAAACCAGAAGGCTTTGATTGAGAACGCCTTAAAGACCTTCAAACCCTCAAGGCCTTATGTAGGCGAGTGTGCTGTACTGACCTGCAGCAGCTTGTCGTAACGCTCAGATGACATAAGGAAGCGTCCGTCCTCCAGCTGCATCTCTCTGTTCTCCAGCAGGTTGTTGAGGACGGGCAGAACATTTCTCTCTGCCTTCTCCAGCCCCTCCAGAACCAGGACTCGACCTTGTGTTGCCGCCCTTACAGCACACTGGGCACAAACACACAAGTCGAGACTAATCAGTAACAGTAACTTAATCAATACTCTATACTAATTTGAGATGCGGGAGAAGATTTGGGTACCAGGAAATGGCTAATTTTAAGTCTAAACCATCGCAATCAGTTCAACCTTAGGTCAAATCTGCTGCTCCATTGTCCAGCACGACCTCTGACCCTGTGTAAATGTTAACCGTGCTAAAAGCATTTATACAAAGAGCAATCTGACTGTGCATCAGCTTTTACTGCCCATGCTCTAGTGACAACATAAGCCTGCCATAAACCCTTTCCTGAGGATGTCCTCAGCTTATTGTGTTCAGAAGAACGTCCTCCAAATCGAGCTTCAAAACAGTCTCAGCTTTTTTAGGAAGGCCTATTTTCTACCACCAAATGTTGGGTAAAAAACTCGGTTTGGCTTTTGCAGCATGTGTGTACATGTATATGCGTGCGTAGACACACATTTCTGCCGAAATCAAAAAGCACATCTGACGTCAAGAGGCAGGAAATTTTAGCTGTCTGGGTGGACCACAGAGCAAGTGGCCATATAATTAGGTTAACATGTAAATACGTGGCAGGTTGTGTGGGAAGCACAGCCATAAAACTATAGTGAGGACCAGATGCTCTATATTTAAACTCTTGATCCATTTTCGGCACCAACGCTGTAATCAGATAATTGTTAGAAATGTAAGTGACGCAGGATGCCGAGAGAGACGGGGAAGCACAGACATGCCTTGTTTTATGCCTGACACTAACTGTGCAGAAATAAAAACGACACCCCACCAGAGGCTGAGAAGCTTTTAGCGATGAACAGACTACTGAAAGGATTAGCAGTATGCATATAATCGTCATATCATCTCCTGCACTGTATGTAACTTTTAATTGTTCTACCATAATGCATACCCTGTATATATTCGTCAAAACCCTTCTGCACCCAATGAAACCCAATTTATAAACACACAGATTTAATCTTCACTTGCCTACACTGGTAATAAAACTTCTGTGGGACTGGGATATGTTTTAACTGTTTGCATCCATGTTTGCAAGATCCATGTTTGTATCTTAGCTGCATACGCAGACACGCCACTTGATGCTGTATGCTGTAGGTAATGCAAGTGCATCTGAGCCATAAAATAGCAAATAAAAAGAAATAACCCAAATTATATTTAATGTTTGATGTCACAAGGTGTCAAATGTTTCACTTTTTTGGAACGCTTGACTTTCCACCACAGATACAATCTGACTTTCCACATATCTGTCTTTCATGCCTGATATCTACAGATATCTCTGATGTTGAATAATTGTTCTGTTCTCTTTCCGTGGCCCAAATGCCTGGTTTTTAGTTTCTAATTTTACAACAAACTGTTCCTGTTTTTGCCTCCACACGTGCAGTTTTGTGTTTGTTCAGCATTAACCATGCCACTGACACTCTCTTCCTCCAGGCCCACTCCATACCAGTTATTGTACTTTTAAGTAATAACTATTAATAAAGAACTCTATTATGTTAGATACCATTTATTTTTAATACTTCCTTTTGCTTGGCTTTGCCTTGCTTAGATGCTCAGCCACAGATTTGTACACGGCACTTAGGGCTTTTGCCCTTAAATTGGATTGTTTGGGTGTTTACTTGGTACATGTGACCAACATATTAGAAAGGGCATCCAATTCATTTATTTTAAAAAGGACTCGCTGCAGACGCTAATTATTTGTTAACTATACACTAGTATCAGTTCAAATTCAGCTCTAGCTTCCAGCTTTTTATTACTGTAAAATAATCGTATTTGCAGTGTGGGTTAGCGGTAAGCTGCCTTACATAAGTGCCTGCTAACTGGAGAGAGGTGACTGGAGATGTCAAAAACACAAGAAGCATGAGATTACATCCATGTGACTCCATCCTTTATACGGACTTGGGGGCGTGGAGTGATGTTTGGACTGAAGGAGGAAAAAAAAAAGACAGAACGAGAACTAAAGAGGCAGAGAGTAAAGTGGAGAGATGGGAGGGAAAGAGTAAGCACAGGGACTGACACGTTAAGTCTGAATATAGAGCTTCAAATCAGCACAGGGCTCTGAGGAATGCTTGGATGTTCTAGTTAACACACAAACGCACACCTCCTACGATACCAAACTATTCTCAAAAAGACAAGCTTGCTAATTTGCACCCACACACGTCTTCAATCCCTCACACAAAATAAGTGTCAGATACTTTAATGAGTACATAAACTCACAGATCACACCCACAGGCACATATGAATACACACAAAAACAAACTACATCTCCTACAAGTTTTATTCAACACACCAACTCATAAAAAAAAAAGCACATGCCAACTCACACGGACAAACACCTACATTTCATTAGCTGGCACAAAATTCCATGAGATTTGAGGAAAACCAGAAATAAGCAGTCTCTTCACACTTATTAGTACCATCAATACTGTTGTATCTATTCATGAGCCGCTTCCATGGAAACAGTGGACACCTGTTTTCATTTTGATGAGAATGTGGGAGGTGAATGAGCCTCAGGGAGTTGAAGGGGTTGGCGAGCTTTCCTTTTTGCAGGAATCAGAAAATGTATCAGCCCAGCCTCGTGTCATTAGTGGATAAGGAAGAGTGGACAGAGAGGCAACGATTTAATCATTCAGAGACAGCTTCCAAGACTTTGGACGACGAGATTACCGTGACTATTTGTCCAAAGTGTTAATGTCCCGTTTAGACCATCTATTAGGGTTAGGAAGCAAGATTGTGTGATTGTCCATATATGTTCAATCTTGGGCCCCATTTTCCTAATGTGCTAACGCAGAAGGCAGCCTCATACTGCTGCCTCGCTTCAGTATCATGGGAGTTGTGCAGCAGTAGCTAGTCTGAAGAGCAGCTGTCAAGGGACCTGGATTGGTGTTAAAAAAGCAATTGTTCTGTAGTAGCTGTGGTTCAGGAGGAAGTGTGGGTTACCCACTAATCAGAAGAGCAGTGGTTTGATCCCCTGGCTCCTCCAGTCTGCATGTCTAAGTGTCCCTGGGCAAGACACTGAACACCAAATTGCTCCTGATGTGTATGAATGTTAACTTCTGTTTCTGAACGCTAATTGCTGTTTCTGATGAGCAGTTGGCACCTTAGCCTCTGCCATCAGTGTATGAATGGGGGGAGACTTTAGTGGTCAAAAGACTAGAATGGCGCTACAGACTATTTACTGGCCAGACAGGGCTTTATTATGAGGTCATATCAATAATACAGCTGGAGAAAGGTAAACCAGCGGTTCTTAAACTTTTTCACAGCAGAGACCCCTAAGCTGACAAAAATTGGCCCATGGACCCCCATTTAATACAATTTTTGCTTTTAGATGTTTATGGATGAAATCAGAGAAAAACAATTAATTATTTGATAACAAATCATGAAAACCATAATCTGTACATACTGTAAAATATACAGTGTGTTGCTGCAACAAAAGCTACATTCGCTTCTCCGGGTACTCTTCACAAAGGTGCCATTGCACAGAAAACACAGAGCCAATGACATTAAGAACTGGTAAGTTGGGGCACACTGGTGAACTAGGAGTTCAGGCATCTCCCATGAACAGCACTGAACCTGGCTCGAGTCTGACCAAGGACCCTGATTGTCATTCCCTCTCTCTCTCTCTCTCTCTCTTACTGACAGTCAATATTGTTGCCAATCTTTGTTTAGTGGCACGACTCCACTATTATTACTTGTACCGGTGTGTAACACCTGAGCATCATCTACTCTACGTGCAGTAAATTTAACTACAGAAATTACAAAGGAAAATGTTTTTTCCCCAAAGGTTAAATACTTAGACACCAGATGTTTTTCTAAATGTTTAACTATCACATAAAATATTTAATAATTAGCACAAAAACACATCATTCTTTAGTATTCACACTGACTTATATATTTGACACCTAATATATGTAATAGGTAGGTATTATGGAACCGGGACACAGCTATGGCCTGCAGATAGAAAGCACATACTGTTAATAGTCAAAAAATAAGGTTTCTGGCTTTCAGGCTCATAAACTCTCTCCCCACTTAATTTTGTTTAGAATAAGAAATTATTAATAGAAAAGAGTGTTTTCATCGCAGACAAAATATGTAATAATTTTATGTAACTGATTGTACAAAGACAAAATCTTCATGGTTGTGTCCTGGCTTACAGTTCTCTATATAATGGTGATAGAAGTAATTATATTCCACATAAAAGGTAATTGTGTTTTTCTAGACAGGTCTATGCGGGTATATCTTTGCACACAAGCACAGTTTTTTTTATAATAAAATTGCAGTGCCACATCATTTTTAGTAATGCTTTCCACTTATGGAACCCTGCCATTCAATTTCCTTAAAAGAACTAACTATCAAATTAGAAAAATCTGCTGGAGCCAAACAAAACTGCAACATCAGCAGGCAGGCAGCCCTAATGCTTCATCTGCCCTGGCACATAAATAGGGCCCCTTACCTTCTATTAAATTATAAAAACCACTCAGAGATGCAGTGGCTGAGGTGCAGTGCAGTGATCCATCCACTGGAAAATCTATACATATACAGTACATACGATGAATATATATATAATTGTAAAATACAACTTCCTTCATTTACCACTATACTAATGAAGAAAGTGGAGTGACACTCCACAGAAACCGAACTCCCTTCTAGCTGATCAGCCGTGAGTGGGATCTGTTCCAGAAGAGCAGGTTTGCGTGTGAGGTCTAAAGGATAAATGTGCTAAGACTAAAACATAAAAAACTTCACCCTGTTTCCATGGAGTTTATATTTAAACTGTTATGCAACTATTTTTTTTTACACAGATGAAGCCATGTGCTAATTAACTGTGGATAATGACATGACTGAGTAAATGTTAATTATCACAGATTATCATCATTTGTCACTGCTGGCTCCTTGAAGCCCGATGACAGGGGTTTAATGATCAGGCTTATGTGGGTTTTGTGTTGGGTTCTTTTTTTATTTTTATTATTGTTGTTTTTCTGTACCCGTGAGGAATGAATGGAGATGAATGGAGAACAGAAAGTTCTCCTAAGAGAAACCCGCCTTGATAATGAGGAACTGCTGGTCTCCATGGTTACTTGACTTACAAAGTCAACAGAGTGTGGGGGTGTTTGTTTGCATAAAGCTTGATCGATCACAAAGTGGTATGGAAAAGAACAGAACAGAGTGGTCAGGGAGGACACCACTGTTGTGATGTGAGTTTACGTGTTACTGTAACTGAACGCCTTGTGTTTGTGTGCTTCAGAGACAAGTAGAGAGGAGAAGGCACACCTGGATATTATTCCAGCCTTGCTGTAGTCTAATGATGTTTCAGTGGTGGAAAAGAGATGTGCTCCATGTTCCGATTATTGACAATTTACTTGTTATTCTAAATTTGTGTTTAAGGTATTTTTTTAATCTAAGCCATTATAAAAAATAAAGATTGTTTGTAATGGTTTGTGAAAATCCAAGTCAAAGAATTTTAAAAACTCTTTTAGTAAAACTATCTCACTTTGTTGTATTGAGCTAGAAATGAGCCAAGGACCTAATATGTGCACACATGCTGTGGGCTAAAATGGGATTTGTTCTTGTTTTCTCCAATTCCCCTTGCTGCCGTGCATGTGCCCCTTCTGTGTAGTACTGCAAGCATAATGTCCACTTGGCTCTACCCGCACTACACAGATTTATTGTAACATATTCCAAATGCTTGTGTGGATGAGAATAATAACGAGCAATATAATTATAAATGATCTGATTTAGGATTCCTAACCAAGCAATAATACAGAAGCTCAGAAAACAGATTCAAAGGAACTCCTGTAAAAGACAGTCATCATCTCAGTAGAAACCCTGATCATCAGACAGTGTATAAATCCAAAGACAAAACTCTAAGTTCTGAGTAGATTCACCTGGTCTATATAGAAGGCAGTCCCTGAACGGATCTCTCTCCTCTGTTTCAGGTCCGTCTCTGTGGTGTCCCTGGACAGAGCAACATACTCTACTTCCCGTTTGGTCAACTCCTGGTCAACAAGGGAAAAAGTTGGCTTCACACAGCACTTCAGAATCCCATGGAAACATTATGAATATGTGAGGATTTTGCTAACAAATGTCACAAACTAAAACAATAACATATTTCAAGAGGCGAGACTTTGTCCAAACAATCAGTTTTCTATTCTATTTCTACATTTCCAGTAGGAAATCCACGTTTCAGAGGAAAAAAAGATATACAATATGCATAGCATTTTAAGCATTGCAACGCATCCATAAGCAGTAATAAAACAATTTCATTCATATCTGCGTTTGGGTTTTTGGGGTATTAGCTTTGTCGTAGGTTTGTTATAGTTTTACAAATACTTGAATACTCCCATATGCCATCATTTTACAGCTTGTCTGTGTGTTATGTGTGTACTCACGAGGTACTGCATAGCTATGGATCGTCTCAGGGGTCCTGGGGGGCCAATGAGAAACACGTCCTGGCCCAAAAGGTCTTTCTGCATGATCCATCGTAGGTGCTGAGCCACTGTCTGGGGTAGGGTGTCTGAAACTAGTAAACCCAAAACAAAATATAGTTTTAGTAACTTTTGTTTTATCAGTTACCTTCCTGTCATTTCATGCAGACAAGTATTTTGTAGAACACGTACTCAGACAGAAAATTACATACTGTGTTTAACAGGAACAAGTTCTGGATTCCGGGGTGTTTTGAGCTTGTAAGAGATCTCTCCAATCGTCACTGTGCCACCTGCAAAAATCAGGGTAACCAAAAAGTCTTTCAAAGACAATGCTAGTGATCGTCAGTACAGTTCAGTACAGTATCAGTTGCTACTGATGTTTAACCTTCTGTGTTTGCAATTAAACATTTGAGTAACAATATAAAATCACAGGCGGGTTATATCTGATAGCTGAATAATAGCCCTGGTGTGAGCATCTCATATATAAATCATTTTTAGATTTGAGACGTTTGCATTGATGGAGTCACAGAGCAAAACCCTTAAGGTTGTTTGACAAACCTTACTGCTAAATTCTTAAAGGAGTAGGCTTTTCTAATCCAGATAGCTTTATTTAAAAGTCTGCTTGACATGTCACAGTAGGAAAAAAACTAGTATAAATAATAAAATGAATGATGGCTGAATGCCTCTCAGCTGCTTCAGTTTCAGTGCTCTGGTACTGCTCATAGTGTATCATTGTAACGGATTATATTTGAATTGAATAGGGTCGTCGTTGCTGTTAAAAGTAACACCTGTGATTTTCCTACTATGAAAGGTCAAAATGTCTACTGTGAAAAGGCCTGTAAGTTCTAAAAACGGTTACACCCCCGATATACACTATATGGATAAAAGTAGTGGGACACCTCCACATCATTTTTATAACATCCCATTCTAGATCCATGGGCATCAATATGGAGTTGGCCCCCTTAGCAGCCATAACAGCTTCCACTTCTAGGAAAGCTAGAGGTTGTTTAGAGGTTGTCTGTGGGAAGTTTTGCCCATTGAGCATTTGTGAGGTCAGACACTGATGTGGGACACAAGGGCCTGGCTCGCCATCTCGGTTCTAGTTCATCCCTAAGGTGTTGGATAGGGTTAAGTTCAGGGCTCTGTGTGGGCCAGTCTTCCACACCAAACTGGAAAAGACATTTATATGGAAAGACATTTACTATATGGAGCCGGATCTGTGCATTGGGGCATCGTCATATTGAAAGAGGAAAAGGCCAAACACAAACTGTTAGGAGAACTGTTGGTATGCTGTAGCATCAACATTTCCCTTAGGAAAGACCACACCATGAAAAAACAGCCCCTTAAAAAGTGTTGGGACGGGGGTGTCCTGGTACTTTTTCCATATGAGGTTTTGTGGCAGTCTGATAAATATGAATGATAGAAAATGACATAAGTATACATAAATATATAAAATAAATACAGAAATATATAATTGAATAAAAAAAAAATTAAAATTAAATACATGTATTTATTTCTGTATTTCTACATTTATTTATCAATGTTTAAGTCATTTTTTGTCCTTCATAAATAAAAGAGTCTTTAGGCACCCTGGATATGTCTTTAAAAGAGCAGTAAGTTGAAGCAGTGTTTGTTTGGTTTGGATCTATCTTTGAGAAGAAAAACAACAACGTGTGCTTTTAGCTATGTGACTCAATGTAGCCAGTTAGCTCATTATCAGTGCAAACATTTCAACTCTAAAGACAAATATTACTGTAATAACAAATAATATTAGTTACAGTAACGTTGAAAGCTAAAACTAAGACTAACATGACTTGACATGGCTAATTACCTGACTTTAACCTTTAACCTATATTGACCTTTCACCTAGTTGTCCATGTTGCTACTTCCAAGTCATGCTCACGTTAAATGCTAATCTTACACTTGTGTTCAACTTGTATAATATCACATAAAACATGTATGATCACCAGTATTTGTCACTTAGCACGCAGAGTTATGTTAGAATAGCTAACGATTTGTAATAGCTAACTTATTACAAATCCACTTACTATAAACAAAACGTTCTCGTTTCTGACTACACAGCTAACTGTTATTTCTTTAAACGTGTGCACTATTTTTTCGCTTGCTGTGTAAACTCGGTTTAAACAGAGAGGTTATTACCTGAGGATGTGTTGAGGAGTTTGACCTCATGAGTTCTCCACATCCAGCCGTCTCTCCCCAGGACAGCACCCAAAATATTCCGCAGTCTTCTCGCAGCGACGGTCGCTGCTGTGCCGCTACATAATATCTGGGAGTGCATACTGACACTAAGCTGCTAACATCCAACACATATTATAAATAAGTCCGCTTATTTAGCTACGTCCTGACCGGCCTTATCCCCATTTCATAACATCTGTCAGTTCATTTAGTGGGAGTCGGAAGATAATAAAAGCCGGACAAATGGGTACGGGGCTAAAGTCTTCCGTAGTGGTTTCACGTGTTGATACAAGTGTTCCTCGTTTCTTTGGTGAATAAAATAATAGAATAAATGTTTTGTACGAATAAGCTTGTCTTGTGATATCCAGTCCTAGAAATAATACTGACACAGGTTTTAGGTCAAAGCACTTATTGTAGAATCATTACATTTTGTGCAACATTTAGGCTAACGTTACAGGTCTATGCTACGTTTTGAGTAGCAATCTAACACTAAAAGCAACCCTATTTGAACAGGCTGTGTCCAAAGTAGTTCTCGCTCCAAGAACGTATCTTTATGTTTTAAATGACTAAGTTTTAATTTATTACCGTAACTCACATGGGTTATGTGCTTCTCTCTGTCGCAAACCATTCTACATAAATCATGCTGTAAATAATATTATAACATAAATCCATATCATTTTTATTAATCTAATTTAGGCTACTTAGAGAAAGGCCTATGTTATAAAATTACGTCCAAAACGATTTGATTTAGCCTATGATATAAAAAAAATTGATGGCCTCCCTAGTGTTCTTCGTGCTCCACACTTTTACAAGGCTACTGTTATGAAGTGAAAGGACCGTCTTCTAAATTGACATAACTTTACCCATAATTTCTTTTATTCAAGCTACAAAGGCCTATGTAGCACATTTAAGAATAAAGAATGTTGCTGCAAAAAAAAGACCCACAGTCCCATGAAAACATATACGCTAGACTAATCATCTAAATAAATAGGCTATCCTAAATTAATGTGTGTTGGTTTGAGTTCCAAGAAAAGTTCAGTGAGGAGGACAGAGAGTAAATGAGATTGTATTTAAAACAAATGAAATGGAGGAATGGGGGGAATTGATCTTATAGGCTACATTGAATTAGCAAATGCAATAAATCGATGACGTCATTTTAATTACACTCACCTAGTCACAGAGACTTACTCACGCGCATTCGCACATTGATAGCCTAAACACACACACACGCTCTCTCACAAACTGGAGCTGCGCGCGTGTGATCCCCGCCGTGCCGAGCCGCGCGCGATTAAGCTGGTTTGACATTTATCACGTGGAGTGCAGATAGGCTCGGCCCTCGAAGGAGCGCAGCGGAGGGAAAGGAGCAGTCAGGGGGAGAGTGGCAGTGGAGGGAGCACAAGCCGAATGAAATCTTATATATTCAGTGCGCATATGAGCGGTGGAAGGGCAGCGAGGCAGGTTTTGAATCCCTCCACCTTTCCCTGATTCGTTTCTTTTCTCCCCGGAGCGGACAGAGACGTCCGGGACTATGGAGGATGTCTACCATTACACCCGCAGCCCTGCCTGGGAGGAACTGGTTAGTAAAATTCAACACTGGTTACTTTTTATCACTATGAGCCTGCACGGTTTCCAATTAGATGTCTTCCTATTATGTCTAGCGGTCTAGTTTGCGATGTTGCTAAACTTCTTCGGAGGCGTTTCATCTCTTCAATAGCGTGTTGGTGATTTGTTTAGTGGGCTGTCGTTCTAAATACCGTTTGAATGTCAGATAATTCTTAATCCCTTTGTAAGTGTGACGGTAAAATAGCTACAAAGTCAAACGCAGTGTAAATGACTACATTCATTGTTTGAACTGGGACTTCTCCCTAAATCGGGGGTAGATTTAAAAAAAAGTTTCAAACACTATAGGCTACCCTGCAAATTTCCTTATGGAATCCATGAGGTCTTGTCCAGTGGAAATGTATTTTAACTGTGTCATGTAAAAAAAAATATTAGTCGTTAGGCTACATCTAGACCAGGAGTCACTCAATAAGTCTGCGAAAACTGGAATATTTTTGGTAAAATAAATCTAACGCCTTGACCCTCTCAGGCGCAGTGGGCTATAGTCTACAGTAGGCTAAGTCTGTCTGTGCGCATGCAAACATCTCGTATATCATCACTATTAACAGGAAAGAAAATATAGAACATGATGAGACTAATGTAGCCTAACCTTTGTGTGCATTAATTGGCCAATTACTGTGGTTTATGTGTGATTGAAGGCAACACCCAATTAGCTTTTTATTGATTTATTGTGATGTTTATTTTTAGTGGTCACTTAGACAGTTTTTGAGCAACAAAGTTGTCATGAAGAAAAAAAAAAGAAAAGAAATTTCAGACAAAAAGAAATGTTTTGTGGCACTGCTCGGATGCAGTGTTTGTGTGAAACAGCCGCTAGGGTCTGCCATGCCACGGACATGTCCACCGGTTTACGGAGCGCATGAGGCGGTCTCTAGCCTCAGTGAGGACTGGTCGCGCTGGCTGGAGCCATAACCACCAGCCAAGCAGGGACTGGGGGTTCTCATATGCTGTGGAGCCCACCCCCACCCCCCTCTCTGCCGCGACATGCTACATCCCCTATGCGTTTACCACACACTCCAGAAAACACAGCCGTCTTTATCATAGAGGCAGTGAGAGATGACAGCGAGGAGAGACCCTTCCCAGCCGCGGAGCAGCTCTCGCCTCCAGGAGAGGAAGGGAGCGGCGGACCGGGCGAAGGCTAACCCCGATTGGTTTTATCCCTCCGTTCGACAGGAGCCGGAGAAAGGGCCGGCGTCCGCTGCGGGGATCCATGCCCATGTGGTGGGGACTGTCGCCGGCTCCGGTGCTGCGGACGAGTCCTCTGACAGCGAAGCAGAGCAAGAAGGCCCCCAGAAACTCATCCGGAAAGTGTCCACCTCAGGACAGATCAGGAGCAAGGTAAGACACGTCCGCATCTTTGTCTTTCTCTGACTTACTGTAAATGGATGTTTGAATTTGGAGCGCTGTGTTTATCTGACTTGCAGTCTGACCTACGGCGGGCTGAGCCATTCAAGATATATGTGTGTGGGGTTAGTTGCACCTGAATGGTCTGTACTGCTTTGCCATGTAGTCTCCTGCAGGCTGAAGAATGGCCCAGACTTTATCTGTTTTAGATGTTGGAAATACATAAACAAAAACAGACTTTTTTTGTCTGTGCAAAATAGTGGAAAATTACAGTTTTACAGAAACTTGCTTAAACCTGTTGCACTTCCATCTTAGTAAGTTTCAGCTTGTACCTACAAAGTAGTAGACCTGCAACCTCAGTAAATTAACAACTCATTTAATTTATTTCATCTTTAAAGTTCACCTGTGATTCTAACAGTTGATTAGATAAACATATTTTTGCATTTGTTTTTCATTCTTTCCTGCAACACGCAATATTGTTTTGACTCTATCTTCATTCTAATGAATCCATCACAATAAACCAAACAAGCAATTATGATTTTAGAAAACACACAAATATATATAGGCTATTTCCTGTATATAAAGCATAGCCAATACACAAGGGAGTGTTACATTAGTTTAAGTGCTTTACAATAAAACAACAAAAGTCCGGTTGCCCATGATTTGAATCGTCCTTGGATAAGAGGATGCTGAGCTACTTTTTAACTCTGACACCTGAGCTTTCTTGGCCCACTTATCTTTTACACTGTAAAAGAGTGCTGTTCTCCCAGACCAATCGATCCATTTAATTATTGACAGCTCCACTCCACCCCACTTACATTATTCAGCGTGGCGGTATATTTAGAGGCACAGGGATGTCTGGCTATACCTTTCATATGCAAATCCGGAGAGTGTAGTGCTGCCTAGAGGATATGTTGCACGGCTGCGACCAACATTATATTAATTTTTGATGAATCACTTACTTACTTTTTCAACAAATTGATTAACAGTTTTGTCTACAAGTTGTAAACGATTAATGACAAATAACCATCTGAAACTACTGGACCTTATTTTGTCTGACCAACAGTTCAAAAAAAATAGTGAGTTGTGACGAAGGCAAGCAAATCTCACATTTGAGAAGCAAAATCCAGTAAATGTTTGGTACTTTGACTTGATAAATAATGGATTAGCAAAGTTGTGATAGTTTGAGTTAAAGCATTATTATGTTGCACTCAGTTAGGAGCCAGTGTAAAGGGCGATGTAGGCTAATATATTTTGCAGGTGTAAACACAGATCCGGGTGATGGCTGACCCTCATCAGCTGATGTTTTGATGTCTGACATTTCCTGAAGGACGGTTTATTGTAAGTAGATTTTTCCATGCGTGCAGTGATTCTTTACTCACCTGTCGCCTCTTAAATTCCGTCTGGAGTTTTAAAAGTGGATGAAAGGTTGATATGAGTCGTGATGTACACTCTGACATTGCATTGGTTGGCAGAAAGCCCAGGTAGACTAAATCTGTTCTGCCAAAATGTATACTGCAGGTTACGTGTCACACTAGAATTAGTTTCTACTGCTATCACAATGAAATAAAGCACTTCAACTGTAATTGTATCAGTGTGCTTAGCATGTTGACATTGTGCTCTCACAGGTCTCAGAGTTGTTGTGGTGTGGGTCAGTGGGCAGTTTTCTGGAAGAGTGTGTGTGTACGCTGAGAGTTACTAATGGATCATGTAGGCACTGACTCACTGAGTGTTGTTCCACCGCGCTGTTTGCTCAGCTCTGGACTGTGTGTGTGCATGTGTACGTTTGCCCATCACATTGTCTATGTCCGCCCCTCTCCCTCCGCTATCTCTCTGGTTCTTTGGTTGCCGCAGACAACCATCTTTCGTCCCTGATTGTCGGACTCCACGGCAGTGCGGCCTGTAAAAAAGCTGGTTTGATTGAAGGGGCCACAGCAGAGCTCATCTACTATCTGCTCAAATGGGACGTCTCTATGTTTCCATTTAGTTTTCAAATTCAGGGCAAATAAACATGTCATTAAATCCAAGCAGACAAGGAGCGAGGAGAAAAAAAGCCAGCAAGTTTGCAGAAATGTCTATATTTTGAAAATCAAGACTATTTAAATTTTAACATTACATAACATTCTTAAAAATATCCTCTTTGCAAAAAAAGTTAAGTTAAGAAAAATGACATTTTGACACTGTACCATTAGTTAGCATGGATATTGATTCCAGTGCAAGTCTTAACTCCTGACAGAAGAGAACTGTAACTGCGGTGCTGTCCTTTGTCTCTGTCTCTTTCTCTGCACCTGAAATCATTACGGCTAGTAGCAAACTTTTCAGTTTATACGACTGATGTCACTATTTACTTGTATAATCTGCCAATCATGGCAGTTCAATATATTGGCAGCTGTGAATGGTTGTTGTTGTTGTTTGTGAAAGGTTGGCTGAGGCAGAGACGAGAAACTTTTATTAATTTTTTATCCTGTCTGCCTGATCTGATATTTCTAGTCAGACAGAAAGTAATGGGTTTGACCACACATAGAGGGGATTTTATACTCCATCATAAAAAACTGTCATTTCCCTCTTTCTTTCTCATGTAGTGAATGCACTAACTATATTGTTGTGCATGCATGATGCATTTTAATGATTAAACTACTCAATTACAATAAACACAAAAATATCTGGTAGATTCAGACTACATATTACTCAAATATGTGAGGTTGTATATACCAGTCTTTTCATTGCCTCCTCTCTCCTGTCATCTCTTCATGTCTACTCTCAGCACCCTCTCTGTCTTGTCAGGGTGTGCTGTTGCAGCTGAAGAGAGCTTATAAACTTGTGACTAATACTGTAGCAGTGTGATTGAAAGCAGAGCTAATGGCATGTCGGAGCCTGCTGCTTCTGCTGCTGCTCCTATACAGGCGACTGGGGAAGCTCTGCAAGCCTGACACAAAATAATCCAGATCAGATAGGTGCTGAGTTAGATGTGGTCGTATGAGGCATTGTAGAGAATATTCATCTTGGGCCCATATTTCCCATGCACTGGAAGATGTGACAGTCTGTGACTTACATTTCTGGGAAGTAGGGCTGCTTTTTTTGGATAAATATTCTTGAGTATAACTTGACTTGAGTCAATTGGTGGATATTGGTTTTGTTTATTTAACCTTTATTTAACAAGGAAGTCTTTTGCAAAAGAGACGTGGCCAAAATGAAAACTAGATTACACAAAATCCACATGCTGTTTTCTGCCCATTCAAGTTACCTTACCTTTTGGTAATACTTCCATCTGGAAGACACTCAAATATGTATGCATAAGAAAGCGAAACATGTACCCAAAGCCTTCCTCTAAGGGTTTTTCCCCCACACTTTCAAATGAGAACATATAGACAAAATCTCATTCCTCCTTTTCTTTATCAAAAAATGGACTGAGACTGTAAGCTACATCAACAGCAAATTTCCCTTTAAGTGTTTAATTTCAATTAAAGATGATTGATGATAAAAGCTTGAAAGGAACACAATCCCGTAGATAAGAGAATCTCTACTTCTCACCAATTACTTTATCAGTTGGTCTGTATGTGTTGAGTCATTTTCTGTCCAAAGCTGAAGCTGAATGCAATTGAGGCAATTGCATGTAAATTATTGGCCTCGACAACATCACTTAACATCCCCTGTGTCCACTTAATACATGTGCACAAAGGAGATCACAGACAGAGGAATTGCCCCTTCCCAACTACTGGATTGTAATTTTCCCATCACCATGGTGAAACTTTAGCATGTGGTGGGAGTTGTAGGAGGAAGGGTACAGAGTTACAATTACACCCAACATGGAGGACAATATGCCAAGACAGCTAGAGGAGAGTGGTGGAGGTGGAAGAAACAGAGAAAGCAATTGAGAGATCCCGCACTGGTCTGGTAAAAGACTTGATTGTTCTGGCTCAACAGGCACACAGTCTTACTCAGGAATGACAAATGATTCGGTAATGGAGGTATAACAGAGTCTAACTGCATGGAATGATTCCTGCGACAGTGAGCTTCTCTCAGCAGCCAGTCAGCATCCACTGAAACTAAGGACACATAAGTAAGCAGTCTTCTTTATGGGCTGACCAATTACAGTTAATTGCCGGACAGGGATAGGGTTTCATCTATCTATCTATCTATCTATCTATCTATCTATCTATCTATCTATCTATCTATCTATCTATCTATCTATCTATCTATCTATGTAGATAGATAGATATTTACAGCCTGCTAGCTTAGCTTAGCATAAAGATTGGAAACAGGTAAAAAACCACTGGCTCTGTTCAAAGGGAACAAAATCTGTTTACCAGTCTATCTTGTTTGTTTAATCCATATAGTGACATGTTGGAGTCTCTTCTGGTTGCCTGGCAACCCCACGGTGACCACAAGTCTCCAGTGAGTCACTGCCAAGAAATAGGCACGTAACCCAAAACATACACTTCTGTTTTTGAGTGGATTAAAGAAAGTAATCAATAGTCATCCATAAAGTGAGTAATTTAAAGGTTTGATGTGTCATATTTAGGAGGATCTATTGACAGAAATGCCATGTTGTATAAATGCAATCCCGTGGCGTATAAAGACCTCACATAATGAATCGTTATGTTTTTATTATCTTATAATGAGTCATTTCTATTTTAATACACTGGGTTTCCTCTTACATGGAAGTTGCCATGTTTGTACAGTAGCCCAACCTGACAAACTGCTACAGAGCGTGTTTTGTCACTACGTTAAATACATACAAAAAATAAGCATAGTAGTAGTAGTAGTGGTGGTGGTCGTCCGGTTTATTAGAAGTAAGAAGAGTGAAATTTGGACAAATGGAAGATCACACGTATTATTTAGCACAAGAGCCGACAGAGCGTGTCGCCACCGTGGCCTCTTCCTGCACGCTTGCAAAAGGGAGGGAGGAGCGGCGACTGATGCTGCATTCATGTGGTGTCGAAATAATGGGATTTTTTCCCCTTCTTAAATCTTTATCCATGAAACATGAAAAAATATACAGAACAGTATACAAATATATAAGAAGAAAAGAAGAAAACTTTTCTGGGTGTCATCTATATTATATAAAGAAATTAAAAGTGGACCATATGCTGACAACGTTTGTTGTTGGATTTAGAAATTAAATTGATATATAAAACCTCATGGAGTAAAAGCACAAAGTTAGTTATTTACTGCTGAATTTACAACTGCCATTAGAATTATACTTGTACTATACTTATTTCATACTTTCGGATGCTTATTTTTACATATATTAATACTTGTTTCGTCCGAGGAGCTAGTGAATGCACAGTGAGCCATTTGTTGCGTTTGGCAACCATCTCCGATAGATACCACTTAAACTTACACTCAGCATTTTACAGACAGTGTCATAGAGAAGATGAGTAAGTGCCGTTAAATGAGACTAAAGTTTTCACAACCATTCAGAAGAATTAGAGCGAAATAGAGAGAAGAATTGTTATAAAGGACTAATATTCATGTTTGGAATGTTTAAACAATTAATCAATTAGTCTGTCATCAGAAAATTAATCTGCAACTATTTTGATAATTACTTAATAGATCTGAGTAATTTTTAAAGACGGATTTATAATAAATACCATGCCATATCTGGAAACAGAAAAAAAAGTTGAAGTCTAAATTTGGCAAGATTGAAACAAAGTTTTGAAAGGCTGAAAAAAAATCTAAACTTTGCAATCATTTTTTCCTATTTGAGTTTCCTCCTTCAGAACTGCAGTGCTCATTTTACAGTGCTTGCAACTGTGTGGGCAGATCTCTGAAAAGTCGGTGTTGTAAACTCAGCTCTGAAAGAACAGTCTGAAATTACAAGTGTACATCCGAAAAGTTTCATAACAACGATTCGCGCTTTCGAAACTCAAGTTTCAACATTTCAGAACTTTTTCCTAAACATGTGCCCACCACTTTTCAGATCACTACAATTCACAAGACTTCAAACCTAAAACACAAACTAAGAACAGCGGAGAGCAGTGACAAATCTCAAACTGGATCAGATGTGTTAAAAGAGTGCCAACGTTATGAAGAAGGAAAACTTATACAAAATAATGTTTGCAGAGATTTGAATTTGATGATATTCATCCCATAATTTTATATCATTCCAAAATGAATATATTTTTGCTGTGGACTTTGGATTAACAATTTTCACTATTAGAGTAAATGATTAATCGATTAACCCAGAAGATAATCAACTGATGCAGTCCTATTTATGTTCCCATTTATACATATTTATCATTAGTGCAATTTCAACCATGTTTTCATTTGATCCCAATAATCCGATATTTAGGACAACATTAGCAGTCCTGCAGATTTATATCTTTAACCTTCACACTTCACATTAAAACACTTATAAAACTACACTAACCAGGGAAGGAGGTGGAAAGTCAAGCACTTTTATTAGATTAATTAGATAGAAACCTCGGTGAGGCCCAGAAGGGACTTGTGAGTGGTTTAAAACAGCACTCTGGAGCTTTAAGGTAAGAAAGAGAGGTGATATACCATTAGCATAAGGAGTCTCCTTTTGACTCTAGTTGGCCCTGGCTTAAGTTCGTAGATGGTCAGGTCCTGCATGAACTAGCTATGTGAGTAAGCTGTTTGACTGTCTGGGTATCGTCAAAGGCAGGCCGTAGGCCTGCTCTGCTCTCTTCATTAGCCTTCCAGGGAACTCCTGATCTGCTCTTATCCACCAACTACAGCTGCTGGACTCATTTGAACTGCCTGTGCCTTTGTCCATTGTATAAGTATGTGTGTGTGTGTTTGTGTGTGCGTGTGTGTGTGTGTGTGTTAGTGTGTGTGTGACCCTGTCAGTGGTCAGGCAAAGTGTGGGTGTACGGGTACATGGTGCTCAGGTTACTCATTTCTCTCTGGCACAGGACTCACTCTCTGTCTCACAATTTAGCAGAAGAGAGGAGCAGTGCACAGAGGCAAGCAGAGGGACTATTTATAGATCACTTCTGGCCTACTTGGCAACAGGAAGGAGATGAAGACAAGGAAAGGAACTATGGAGGCCAAGGAGGGACAAAATAGAAAATAGAACATCCAACTAGAGCAAAGTCACTTAAGCTTCTCTGGCCAGGCAGTGAGGATAAAAGTTCTACTTTGCGACGTTGGCGGCTAAGAGTCTGAAAGTTTCTCTTTTGACATTTAGCACCAAGACAACACTGGCTATAAAAAATGTGACTGTTTTGAGATGCGGTCATCGTCATTCCAAACAAGGTTGGGAGGTATTTCTGTCAGTTTGCTGAAGAAACACACTGACTGCACCAAGGAAACCACAGTACACTGTAGCTGGTAACAGTGGAGATAAAAATAAATGATAAAATAATGACTGAGCAAAATAAAACAAAACTACAAGACCAAGCAGACACCAAACTGTGCTCCGTCTTGATTGACTACAAGAAAGTCCCGAATGCAACATACATCTGGAATGCTTAGAAATGTACTTTAATCAAGAACTCAATGGGGCTGTAGAAAACAAGTCTGGAAGCCAACTCAAAGTCAATGCACAATTCACCATCAAGTGCAGAATACCAATGTGTGATGCACTGTCCCTGCTGTTGTTCTGCATAGGCCTGAAACCCCTCAGCCAGGTCATCATAAAGAGTGGTTACTGATACCACACAGAAGCACAAATCATGGATGCACAATAACAGGTACTCAGTACAAGATCAATAGAGGCTGGGGTCTACCACACCAGGCAGGACCCCAGATGCAGACTTTGCAAGGATACCCCTGAGGCAGTACAGCACAGAATAAGATACAGGCACGAACAGCGAACAGCGAACATGGAACGTGACCAGGTAGCTGACATAGATTACAGGAACATCTGCCGTGAGTATGGGCTAAAAGTCCCAAGGTCAACAAGGAAGATTCCTCCTAAGGCAGTAGAGAATGACCAAACTAAATTCCTGTGGGACTTCAAGATCCAGACTGGTGATGGCTAACCAACCAGACATCGTGTTGATCGACACAGAGCAGAAGAAGGCAGTGATAGATGTAGCTAAAAATACCTGGCTATGAGAGGACCTAGAAAAGATGTGGAGGGGTAAAAAAACTAAAAGTGAAAAACAAAACAGGTAGTTAGGTAAAACAACAAATAGGAATGTGCATACCTAGATGCACTGTGTTATCGCACCAGTCACTATTGTTTCTGTGAAAACGTTTACTCATTTTATGACCACACTAAAGGAAGTTGAGTAAATGCAAATGTATATATTAAGACTAGACACCTTAAAGATAATGTGTACCAAAACTCTCTGTCCAATCTTTATATTAACATACTTTACAAACCTTTTGCTTGGGAGGTTTGATGCAGTCATTCTTTTGTGGTGGTGCCACCAGTATGTAAACAGCACTGGTCATGTGGCAGTTTACACTAAACATGTGACACTGCGCACATTTCATTGAGACCCTTCATTGTTTTAGTATTTGCTTGAAATGCATCGATACATCATTCAGTAACATTTTTAGAGCCTTATAAATGAAAACGTTTTTTACTGTCACTATTGTGACAGATGGTATTAAATGGGCTAATGCAGCTAATACTCTACTGTGTAATGACTCAACACCCCGGCGTATAGTATGCAGCACAGTTACCTACTCTGTGTGTGTTTGTTTCAGTCAGTCATGACTAGTGATGACTTCATTAAGCTTCTCAGTCATCACTATAACTACCCCCCTTTTCTGGTTGGATTAGCCATCCAATCAGCTGATCACGCCGCCTACAATATCTGCACAGTTCACATAGAGTCAAGAGTGGCATTGAAAGGAAGAGCTATTACCAACACTCTCTCTTGTGTTTCCTAAATAGAAGTTTTGTTAGAATGAGAAACTGCTTAGAGATCCTTGAATGCACTCTTTAACCACTGGTATTCTCCGGTAGTTCAAAATGTTTAAATGAGGAGATGACTTCATCTACCATGCTGCTGTATTCAGTCCCACTTTGATTGTAGTCGCATGCAAGCAGCTAAGTCCTTATAGGGTAGTCAGTATTGAGGTATTTCACCTTAATCCACCACAGGAATTTGGTCTTCAGGCCGTACCTACGGAAAGGGAAGCAGGGATTAACGTAGGTAGACAGCTGTATCAGAGAATTCGCACTGTGTCCTCTTCCTGCGTTGTTTTTTCCTCTCAGTCATGGTCTCTGTCTAAACAGATAACACCAGAGAATTTTACCTGAAGATTTTTGTTAAAGAGGTGGTATTATGGTTTTTGGTGTGTCCCTCTTCTTTATTGAGTTATACGTCTTTTTTGTGCATATAATAGGTGTGCAAAGTGAAAGGGAGTTCCCATCTCCCACAGAAAACTCTGCTCTGCACTGCCTGAAAACAGCTTGTTTGTTGTCCAGCCGTTTCCCTTTCATCCTTGTGACATCACAGGGAGGAAAGCTAAATGCTCCAAGCTGCTAGTCCTGACACGCCCTCAAAAACACCAGTGGAAAAACACTGAGCTTCAACACACCTCTTCTCTCCCTTCCAAACACGAGCTACCCTCCAGGCAGTCAATGGACATAAAGTTGTTACTGTGATGTAGAGACCGAGCTCAGTTAAAACTTTATGGATGAAAGATACTTTTATTACAGATTAATAACTCGCCACCCTGAAACTCACGTCTATGTTGCCAAGCTGGTCTAAAGCTTCTCTGCTTTTGATTGGCTAGTAATCCTTAACTAGGAACTGTGCATGTGCAACTCCCAACAAAGATCATTTAAAGGCAAAATGTATCCATAGTTAGTCCATTCATTATATAAAAGAAGAATTCACACACCGAATGAAAAGAGGAGCTGCAGCAATGTGCAGTATAACAAAAAATATATAGTAAAATGGTGTTTTTTGAAAATTAAACCATGTAAACCTGATCTGCTACAATCCCTAAATAGGATTTTGAACCTTAATATAAGCATAATACCACCTCTTTCATACAGGCTTCATTTTGAATCGTGATTCCTTTCTTTTGAATTTAAAGTAGTCCTTTTGAAATAGACCCCCTCGGATTCTATCAAGGATCCTTTGTATTGCCTTTTTTAAAAGTGGATTTCCACTTCTTTTCACTTTTTCATGTCACAGTTAATTTACTAGTCACTGGGACTTCTGCTCATACTGTGAGAACAGGTACAGTACAGCATTTTCTCTGGCTTTGGAAAGAGCATTGGCTTAGTCTTGGAGAGTACAAACCTTATAAACTGGGGCATAGAGTTTAAAAGACATGGTGTTATTTCAGTATTTTTAAACCTGGGCCCTATCACATCATCGCACGGATTCTAAAACTTTTTGTACCTGCTAGTCAATTTGACCCCAAGTTTAAAGGTTTAAAAATACCAATATTACCATTTAACCATTGTGGAAGGGCCTAATGAAAGATGCTATCAGGCTGCTTTATCCCAAACTTTATGAACTGTAGTGCTACTCATAAAGATCACATTGCCTAAAATGCAAAAGACACATTTTCGTACTTCACCTTTAGTTGAATTTAGTTTTATTTGGCAAGGTAGATATCTTATTCTGGGATTGTTGGCCCTGCCCCAATACAATTCAACTGTCTTTTTGTTTTTTGTTGCTCACAGGATTGAACAATGAGATTCAAATAAAATTCTGCCATTCAGTGTCTCTTTCCAAGGTAATCAGAGATCTGATTGGGATCTATCTTTATTGGAACTACTTTTGACAAATGTAAACTAGGGCTGCATCTAAGTTTCTTTTTAAAATACATTTTTAAAATATATCTGTCGATTTTTTTTCTCAATTTATTGTCTTGTCTATAAAAAAGTCAGAAAATAGTGAAAAATGCCCATGACCATTTCCCTCAGGGATGTCCTGGTTTATCTAACCAACAGTCCAAAACCAAAAGATGTTGAGTTTACAGTCAAATATAGCAACAAAAAAACACAGCACATTTGAGGCACTGGAGCCAGAGTGTATTTTGATTTTTTGCTAAATACATGACTGAAACATTTTTTTAATCATCAAAATAGTTGCTGACAATTGATAATTGACTAACATCAGCTGTAATGAAAATTGCCAGTCTATTCTCATTCTGTTCTATCTATGGAGTTTTATCCGTGTTTAGGGCACCTCAAATTAACTCCAATTATTTAAACTGCATTGTGGTGAAGGGAGAAATTTCAGAGAAATATATTTCAAAGTCTCGACAAAGGACACCAATTCTACAGTACTGACATGCCTAGGCACCACAAGAGGTAATATAATAAGAAAATAGTTTTTTGTAATTTGTGTGCACCAAGCTATGTATGACTTGCCAGACCAGTGTATGTATGTGTGTGTGTGTGTGTGTGTGTGTGTGTGTGTGTGTGTGTGTGTGTGTGTGTGTATGAAGAGTGTATCCACAGTGAGCCTGTATTCTACAGCAGTGTTTTCTGTGTTTAAGTTGACACAGCTGGTGGGCAGGATGTCAGTTTCAGGCCTGTCTCTGTTTGTAATTCTCCCCTTAGAGAGCCGCCTTCCTTTGCTATAAATAGCTTCTACATATGTGTGTGTGTGTGCCCCACCTCTCCTCTGTGTGCCCAGATAGAATGATGTTCTTCCACGCAGCATTTCCATCTGTGTGTGTGTGTGTGTGTGTTTATGTGTTTTATCTTTTCCATGTCCACTGCTCCATGTCTCACTGTATTTGCTCTGTATGTCCAGGGTGTGTTAATAAGTGCAAGATGATGGTGGTCGTAATGATGATGAGTGTACTGTGTTGCACATGGAGAGATGATTTGATTTGACGTGACACACACACACACACACACACACACACACACAGTGGCTCTATAGGAGAGTATTTCTGCCTTTCCATCATTGTTTAAATTGTTTGTTTGTTTTTTTAAATTTCCAATCAATTTTCACTCTCCTATCTGTTCCTTCTCAGCCTTATTATCCCTGTCTCTCACCCTGTATGGTACACTGCATTTGTCTTTGCTCCTCCTCTGCTTTGCTTTCAAAATTACTACAAAGTGTTCCCAGTGCGGACCATTCATTAATTTGACGAGTCTCTTTTTAGACTGTCAAACATGCATGGTGTTTAGTCGAGTTCTTTTGAGCTCAACAGATGGCCAGGACAGCAGAAGCAGTCAATGGGATGCCTTCCTTGCCCTGTTTTTTCTCTTTTCTTTCTTCCTTTCTCTTTCTGTCTGTCGTTCTTTTTCCTCTCTGGCCCAGGGGAAATAGTTGAGTGAGACTGATGTGTGTTTATAGCTCTTCAGAGAAATGAGGGGTGGTGTGTGTAATGGCTTTCCTTTCTTCTCCACTTTTTGGCCTATTCCTTGTCTGCCATGCATAAAATTGGTGCTCAGATTTACAGACATAAACAATACACACTTTTTATCTAGACAGTTTCCTGTAGATAAATACAAGAGGGTGTTCTGCTTCTGAGAGCGAGATGCTGTGTCTGTGAGAGACACCAAAGCTTTATGCTATTTTCTGATGAAACCTTTCACTGATACGAGGCCCCATAAAACTGTTGTTTGTTTTGTTTTTTAACTTGTGTCTTTTCTCCCTCCAGACGAGTATAAAGGAGGGATTGTTGCTGAAACAGACCAGCTCGTTCCAGAGATGGAAAAAGCGCTACTTCAAACTGAGAGGCCGAACTCTCTACTACGCCAAAGATGCCAAAGTAAGCTTACCTAGTGGATCCCACTGCAACACACACATACACAAGTAGCCGCAGGTGAGCAGGGTAAATGCTCACAAGTCTTCTGTCTATAAAATTACTTAGCTTAGATGGAAAGGTTCAAGCTGCCAAACTGCTGGAAACAAAGGTTGTAGAAGTTTAGAGACAAGCAGGCCATCACTACGTTTTGGGAAAGACACTAAGTTGCTTTCTTGCTGAGAGCCTGATGGGATTGATACCTCTCTCATGTCTTTACGGCTTGAGCCAGTAGCTTATCTTAGCACAAAGACTGGAAACGGGTAAACCTGGCTCTGTCCGAAGGTTTAAAAAAATCTTGTATGTTGTATCTTATTGTATGTTGTTGATGTATCTTCTTTGTTTGTTCTGTACAAAAACCGAAGCGTAAAAACGTGAGACATGAATATGTGCCAGACTATCTCTTGGCCAGGACGAGTCCTTCCTGGGGCCCCTGCTGGTTGCCTAGCTACTGGTCCAGCCTGGTGATATTATGTGTTAATTAATAAGCTTTGGATAGAGTTGGTGGTAGGCATATACCGTGTCCTTTGGACAGAGTCAGACTAGCTGTTTCCCCCAGTTTCCAGTCTTTATGCTAAGCTAAGCTAACTGGCTGCTGCAAACCTTATTTTAAGTATATTTTTGTTTTAACTTTTGAAGTTTTTACTCTTGTTGACATCTCTTTCTCCTTTGCTTCTAACCTAACCTCCCTGGTCTGGATCATGTGTGCCTGTGTGTATGTGTGTGTCTGCACGCGCACTAGTCCGGCAGTGCGCTGGCACGCTGGCAGGAGCGGGCTCTGCGCAGAGTGTCCAGGAGTCGCGTGTGCTGGAGAGTTCTGTCTGTGTGCTGGACGGGCGCAAGACGCTCCCCCCCACCTCTGGGTGCCAGCGGATCTGAGGAGGGCCTAGTGAGAATTCGGGTCAGCACAGCACAGCCAGGGGCCAGACCATGGCAACAGCTTAACCATTCCCTACTTACCCACTCACCCATACATGATGGTGTTGCATTCATGCCATATGGCGCTACTGGGTCAAGGCAGGTTCAGTATCATAACAAGGAAAAAATATCAACACATTGAGAGATTTAGAACAACATGGCATTTTGAAGCCATTTTGTGGATGAAGCTGAACTGTGAAAATCAAGCTTTCATCACAAACAAATTCCACACATCCCAACTTTCTGATCACTTTTTGATCACCATATGACATGAATGCACTGTATATAATAACGGATACATGCCCCAGGTAGGGTAGCAAAACACACGTGTACAGACTCTATGGCCACACCTGGATCAATTTATCTTCAGTGGGGTTGTGGCTTATATTATTTTACACTGTGTGTTGCTTGTCCTTCTCTGCAGCTTAAACTCTCTTGTTGGCCATGCTGAAAGAATTACAAATTGATCTTTGAATGCTTTTGTTTTCTTAGTTTTGTGTTAAGGTAAGGATTAGTCATCTGTAACTGGAACTTAATAAGTGAGTGAGTTCTCTCTGTCATGGCCAGAGAGTGACGTTAGCCTCTATAGATAAGTGCCCATTTCCTACATGTCCATCCACTCTGATGTCTCCAAGCTGGCCTGGCTGGCTGTGCTGCCCTGTGCTTAGGAAGCCTGACCTCCTCATTGATCCATCAGAGAGGCTACATCTCAGCAATGCAGTTTGCCCGAGAAGCTCCTCTCCTCTTTTCTCCTTACTTGAAGATACATAGTAGCCTGTTAGATAGATAGCCTCCTCCTTATGGCCATGTGTATTTGTGCTGCAGAGTTTAACATACTGTGCTGAAAACAACTTCCGCCGGCCTTGGTCGTGCGGCTAATCTATCCAAACAATCTGTCTTAACAGTTTAAACAGGGAGCAGAAACGGTAAAACAACATGTAACGACCACACGGCCTGGTTTAAAATGAAGGATGAGAGAGAGGAATTAGAGGACGTAGGAAAGGAGGCTCGCTGAGATGCAGCCACTGAGCTAAGCTCTGGATCTATGGGTAACAGACGGTCTGGATGCTTGACTTTGTCCACCATTCACTGTCAGCTTTCATTACAGCTTCCCTCAGGACAGTTGAGTGTGTGTTCCCACACATACTAGTGTGTGTGTGTGTGTGTTTGTGTGTGTGTGTGTGTTTTGGGCTGGTGGCGTGGTGAACGAGAGAGAGGGAGAAGGAGTGTGTCAAAAGAACTGTAGGAGACAATCACACACATGCATACACACACGTGATGCAATGGTAAAGCAGCCAAGAGCGCTGTAACAGGGGGACAGTGTTTGTGTTTGCATGCCATTCATACTTAGGCCCTCTTGGCTGACACTCCATACACACATTCACATGCACTTCTAGGCATATGTAGAAATGCTCGGACACATGCTTCCTCTACACACACACACACACACACACAAACACACACACCCACATACGCACACACATACACACACACACACACACACACACACATACAGAGTAAGCGTTGGCTGGTGTCTCTCTCCAGCCAGGCCCGGGGAGAGCGTCGTTAACTGGGCATTCCCTCTGACAGCTGCAGCAGCTCACTCCTCCCACACACACACACACACACACACACAGTCAGAGGGCATTCCTTTGACGGCATCGTTTTTTGGCCCGCGGCCCTTTAAGAGCTCAGCTGCGTGCCTTACGCATCACAGCTCTGTTAGGATATCATGTTCCTGTTTGTAGACTCTGGCTCTCCTCTCTGTCTGTCTGCTGGCTATATTACATAGAGTTGGCTCCAACGCCTCCACCACATAGAAATTTAATTAAACATATCAACATTCACTGTCCTGTTATTTGCACTATTCTCATTTAGGTACACAGTCAAAACAAAGGAAACTCGAGGGAAATCATCACTGTAGTGGAGGTTTTTGGTGTAGCTGTGTTATGGTGAAGTGCATTTCCTGGCAGATGGAACAAACCAAGTTATCTTTTAGAGAGCCAGATAAATTGGAGTGGATTGGATTGTTCTTGACCAGAATGTTTCTGAGCCATTATAGCCATTCTTCCACACTTTATTAACCCCTTCAGACCCATGCACTGCAAGAGACATCCAATATTAATTGTTTTCTACCAACGAAAACTTTCTGGCCAGTAACTAAATAGACTCAACTAACCTATAAATGTCAAGATTTGACTTATAAGTTACCAGGTGACAGAGTAGCAAGGCAAACACAACAGGAATTTTTACCTTTTAAATAGTAATTTCTTTCCATTGAGACCTCTTAGTCTTGAAGTGGATGCAGTTTTAATTCACCAATCCATTGACAAATTTTTTCAATGTTTATAGATTTTTATGAAAGTCTAATGTCCATGCAATACATTCTTTTTATTATTATTTACCTTTTATTTAACCAGATGATCTCATTGAGATTTAAAACTTCTTTTTCAAGAGAGACCTGGCCAAAATAGAAGCAAGCGCACGCAAAATGACGAAGGACATTTAAACAAGACTCTTAACTTACATAAGCAAACATTAGACTACGTAAATGTACAGTTTGTACATGCCATAGGTTTAAAGAATTTAGTTATTTTAAAAGCAGTGACAACAATCTATAGCATGTACTTCAAGGTCTTTCATGCAGTGTTGGTAAGGCCCTCTTACCAAGCTGTGTAGGGACTGTAGTAACAGATAACAAATACAGGTTACCAGAGTGCAAATTATAGGAAATGATGTTGGGTGACATCTAAGTGCAAAGATAAGAGGGGAACATATCCTGCATGGACATGTAAATAAAAGTAAGCCAATGTATGTGCCTCCTCACTGATAATGAGGGGCAGTTTGTCATTGTGTACAAGGTACAGTGGTGTGTAGATGCTTTAAATCCTCTCAATGCACTATGGTAGACAGAATCCAACAAAAATAAACATCGTTCAGGCTAGTGTTAATTTCGTTAACGAAAACTAAACGAAAATATTTTCGTCAACGCACATTTTTCACCGAACGAAAACTAG
>JAPMOB010249803.1:0-40851 GCA_029875015.1 Lepomis gibbosus
CATATTTTTATTTACTGTTGCACTAAAGTCCAAAATGAAGAATTTATGTTATTTATTACTTGATTGTTCAAGCTACATCACAGAAGTCCTCTGTTTGTTAACAGAGTTGTTGAATGTTAAAATAAGGTGAATTAAATAAAAAATAAGAAACATCCGGGATCTGTATTATAGAAGTATCGGAAGGGGACTCTGTATTCATAGATACTCAAAATCAAATGACTCGGAGGCAAAAAAAACCTGATCGGGACATCCCTACCAATTATAAACAAATATTTAAGTATCTCAGATAACCCACGCAGGTGATTTCACTTATTTTTAGGGGTGTGACAAGATCTTGTGACACAAGATGTCGCGGTATTAAAGGTTCAGTGTGTAAGTTTTAAAGGAGGTGAGGGTTGCGAATGCAACCAACGGCGCAGTCACAGCTCACCTCTCCATTTGCAAGCCGGGTAGGAGAGGGAGCCAACACACTCTGTCGGCTCTTGCACTTAATAATAAATGTTGTCATCTATTTGTCCCAAATTTCACTTCTCTTCTTACTTCTCACAAAGCAGATGACAACAACAACAACTACTACTACTACTACTATTACGTATGTATTCAATGCAGTGACAAAACACACTGTAAAACTACATGGTGGCAACATGGCGACTTCCATGTAAGGTGACCTGCGGTGTATGTAGTTAGAAAGGACATATACTGACAATACTTCTCATTGAGGTGAAAAGCTGAATTAGATGCTGCTTTTAAAACGTTTGTGTGGCAGCATTTTAGGTACCATGTGGAAACAATATACAGCGGCGGAGTGACAGACAAGACACGAACAGTATGTAAGCAACATTTCAAAATGCATCTTCATTGTTTTGAATTTTGTGACTTTCAGTCAAATTAAAATATATTTTTCCAGTTATATATTTTGTCACTGAAGATTTCTTAAAAATAGTGTTAAAATATTGTCTTGTCTCATTCTTGTGAACTGAGTGGGCGTATACAGACTGAGCTTGTGTGATTGAATCTCCTGATAGCGTTGTTGCACCTTTTGGAGCAAATTATATTTTTACCATTCTTATCAGCACGTAGAGTCTATTGATCTCACATAACTCCTAGCATATCTACGCCCAACTTCAACCTAGGTGGACGTCTAATTAGCCAAAATAAATGAAAATACCAGTGAGGTGTGCAGGGCCTTTAATCATTTGTTTGCAAATGTAGGAGATTGTTATTTAATGTCAGAAAGATTGATTGAACTAAAAATTTCTGGGGCTTGTGACAACAATGCATAAGATAAATGAATAAATACAAATGTGTTCATACCAGTTGTGGACCATGAGCTTCTGCACAGCCAACAGGGCGTTGTAACGGACTAGCTGGTCCTCGTGGTGCATATGATTCATCACCAGCTGTTTTCCACCCAGCTGCTCAATCACCCTGAAATGGGAGGGATAAAAGGAAGAATGGGGGAAAAAGCCTTTATCCACACAGAAAACAGGTACTATTTTCATGATTTAGGTCCTTCAGTGGTCTAGTGCCAGATAATTGAATCCAGCCAGACTGAAATTTCCTATGTATCTTATGAAGGGTTACTGGCCTTGTAAAAGGATATAATGGTTTGAAAAGGAAAACAGACCTGCATAATACATGTGATAATACAGCAAATGGTGTGACCAGAGAAAATAAAAGTATGTGAAAGTACAGGAACAATGGTACTGTTACATATCAACTTTGGGCAAACTGATCATAGTGGTCTTATGACCAACATAAAGCTAGAAAACCCTAAGATCCAAACGGTAATATGATTTACATGGGGAATAAGAACAAACATTATGGATCTGTCAATCACACATTGTTTTAAGGATAACAAACTCAGAGGAAAAACTAAACAATGCATGCAGGGGATAGAGGAGATGGACGGGATGGACAGCCTGAACTTCAGCACTATCTGACAGGACCAGACAGCAATCTCTGCTATTTCCTGGGGACTCTGAGGAAGTGGGGTTCATGGCCACAGGCCAATCAGTGTGTTCAGATAAAAACATATGTGGCCAACAACAGTCACATTGGGGGCACTGGCTAGTTTAAAGTTTTTTAAAAAAGTATTTTAACCTTTAAAATATGAACAGGAATCTAGAGGAGACTTGGGTCGGTTATTCCTTTTAAGAGGTGTCATTAAATCAGGTTAAACAGAGTAAGTTCATTTGTTTAGTATGGTTTGACTTATTATAAAACATGTTGGATGCTGATCAGACACAGGCAATGTGAAATCTGAAAGCTAAATTCTAGACCTGCTTAAAAAACAGATTTATTTGGTAATATTTATTAGTTAATTAAGTACTGGAAGAAAAGATAATTAAAGTATACCCCAAATGATCAGGAGGAGAGAACCAGATGAAGGACTTGCAGGTACTTGCAAGGTGTTTACTCACTCTTACAGTACTTGTAAAACAGCTACCATGAATTTATTTTAAATAAATCCAGGACTGATATATGGTTTCCCACAAGCATTTTTCATTTTATTAACCAACCATCTAAATTATTTGGAACAAGCAGGTGTATGCAATGTAGGGACAACTGTAAATCTGTAAAAAAAAAATCTTAAAGCCACTACGTATTTCTTTTTTAATGTGATTTGACAACTTATTTTTGGTATAAAAATGACCTAATCCTGGAGCAATTTGGTGAGGCCTTTATGTTGCTTTTAGCCGATTCATCTAAAAGTGAAAATGTAAAAGTGTTTTTTCGGAACTTGCGCCCTAAGTTTTCCAAGCGACAGACAGAGTGTCCTCTTGCTGTCCTTTCAGCTTCTCAGGAGCAGCTGCTGACAGGACAGCTGCTTCTGAGGACAGTGGTGGAGGTCGGAGTCGGAGGAATGATCTGGAAGTTTCAGTAGTGCTTATGCGCCACTGCCATCTCGCTTATATGTATTGGATGTATATGGATTCTCATGAAGTGTTCCCAGGTTAGATCCGTGGGTGAAAGTGGGTTTAATAAATATATGAAGGTGAAATAAATAAATGAACTGGTTTAAACAGAAAAATGACTAACCGTTTGCCACGTGGGTAATGTCGCACATACTCTCCAATGTCGTGAGCTGCCACTGCTATGACTTGAGGGTCATCAGACACTTCCAACAGCCTTGTTAAGATCCTAATGAAGAAAGACAAATGGAGAGGCACTGAACTGGGGAGGTCTGACTGCATCAAAACGTAGATTCCATTCACTCTGAAAATCACATATTTCTCAGATGCTTCTAGGCAAATACTTTCCTGAAAGAGCTTTATAAAATGATAAGATAATACCTGATATTACATTGGATGTAGAAATGCAATGATCTCTCTGAAAGCTCAGGCTGATGTAAAAACCTAGGTAAAACCCAAACTCTAAAGTCTAAATCCACGGACATGAAACATAAGGCATCCTCTGAAAAAAGGGACACCTTGGGGTTCAAAGTGAGACGAAAGCAGGTGTGAGAGTGAGGGAAAGAGACTAATAAAAAAGGAGGGTAATTTAAGCTAAGATGATGCCTGAGCTGATTACAGAGAGAGGGCAGTGATGAAACAATGAGATGGGTAGATCAGGATTTTTACTCAATGTCAATAGGCCCAACAGAGTGTGTGACTAGAATAACAAAAGAAGACAGGAACAAATTGATGTTTTATCTTTGGTGATCTGAGTCCTTAGATTGGACACACACACATACACAACAACAACAAAAAAAAATATGTTAAGAGGCTGTGCAATCACCAAACATGCTGGTGGCAACTCAAAAATCCCCCAAAAAACACTCAAAGGAGAGTCCATAGCCATACTAGCAGCTCTGTGAGGCTATATTTAGGCACAGCAGTGCTTTGAGTGAATGCTGATGGCAACTTGCTTACAATGACAATGCTTACCATGATTACTGTCCGAGTTTAGCGTGTTAACATGCTAACATTCTGTAATTAGCTCTAAACCTAAAGCACATATGAAGTTGATGAGCATGTCATTAGTTTTGGAGGTATATTTGAATTTAAGACCAGCTGGTTGAGCTGAGGAAAAGTGAGACCAATGTCAGTAAACTTCATCCTCATGTCATTATGATCCATCCTGCAGTTGGAATAATTTCCAGCTGACATCCATTTCCATTTCTAGAGCATCATTTATATTCTTGGTCCATTACGATTGCTTACTCTATATTCTTGTTTTTTCCAACACATTCTGTTTTAATTATATTTAAATTAAAGCTAACCCTAATTAAAATTTATATTACAATTTTCTTTCAATTTTGGAAAATGTATTAAGCCTTTCAAAGCCTTATTTTCACATGCAGCTTTGAGCAGGAAGAGAGAAAAAAAACATATAAAACATCAATAAATTCAACTAAATATTTCTGAATCAAATCATGTACTTTTAGTTGTCACATTCAAATTCAGAATAAATCAGTGATTCCCATTAAGGACCTAGACTGCGGAGGCCTGACAACATAATTTGTGCTTTGTGATATTTCCACCTATTTTGTCTGTGGCTGTTGTTTTACCCAAACATAGTGTGCTTGTTAACTTCCAGTATCTCACAAAAGTGAGTACACCCCTAAGTGAAACTTTCCAAATTAGGCCCAATAAGCAATTTTCCCTGCCCTGTGTCATGTGACTCGTTAGTGTTACAAGGTCTCAGGTGTAATTGGGGAGCAGGTGTGTTAAATTTAGTGTTGTCGCTCTCACACTCCATCATAGTGGTCACTTGAAGTTCAACATGGCACCTCATGGCCATCAAATGAAAATATATAATAATTACAGAAATGTGAGGGGTGTACTCACTTTTCATGAGATACTGTAATAGCAAACCTTTACAAACAAGCTAAAAGAAAGACTTTCCGTATGAAGCCTAACAGTTTATCTTAGTTTGCCACAAATCTTAAATCTGCCAAACCAACCCCTCCACTCTCTTCCAGCGGTACCTGCCGGCAGTGGATCAGCAGCAGTGGGAGGACTGATACTGAATGAAGACCGGGTTTTTCATTCTTTCTAAACTTCACTCAGTATTTTGATATCAGGTATATGATTTTTTTGACAGCCATTTTAGATTTGTTTCCACTGAGATATTATGGAGTTTATATGGCCAATTTGCCCTTACGGTTGCTATAAATATAAATAAATTATAATCCTGTTCTGATTTTTTTTAATGAAATTTAAAAAAAACCCCACTTCTTTAGTAATGATTAAGAACCGGGCTGATGAGTGTAAGGTTACGATAAAACGTTCAATCCTAATAATACCCCCTACAGTTGATTAGTGGCTTCACCCTGACTTTGGGGGCATGAGAAATTCAAATCCTTTCACTATGTTTACTGCTTGACCAATGTTATTTTGTGATTAATATTTTGTATGGCACACAGTGTGATCACACACAAAAATGTGAAGGATTCCTAAGTGTAATAAGAAATTACAACCGATGTGGGTTTTTTAAATAAATATTATAATGACAATAGTCTTAAATTATGTAAAAATGCATAGAATTTAGTCAAATAACATTACATTTTCTTGGGGGAAGACCCCCCAAACCCCACAACCCCCACTGCATGCACAGCACCTACGCCCTCCTGAAACATAAGGAAAACCCTGAATGTGTTGTTTAAACAAAATTGTTTACAAGAGTGAAAAGTTCTCCATTAGATCTAGCTTGTTAATTTTGCTCTCAAAATGCACCAGATTCATGCGTTTAACTTTAAATTGTAATGCATTTTCTTCAGTTGCACCCAACTCCCCCAGAGGGTCGGAGGTTCACTCACCAAAGTCTCACAAAATCCTATGGGCAACACTGTACATGCACATAAATAAATTCTTTTCTCAATATGCAACATCTTACTTTATGATAAATATATCTTGCTCTGCCAAATGGTTCATCTTACTTGAGGAGCTCATAGTTCTTCTCGTTCAGGCGGACCGCATTCTCACGCCAGAACTTCTCAGACTTGTGCACAGGACTCCATTCCAGGCGGCCGGACTTCAATTCAGAGCTATACTCATCAAATGAGCTGTTGATGAAAAAAAAAAAATACAGAGAACATCAAAAGGTTTTTTTTCCAGCAAGTAAAGAGGACAGTACAAGGATCTTTAGTATTCATTGTCCCTCAGTAAAAAAGGGTACTTTCTTTCAACCTATCAGGTGTGAAGAGTATTGATAGATAGAAGTTGTACACAATTCAAGCTTAGAGAATATCTAGAGGCCATCCACACATGTAATCAATGCTGCTTCATTACAATACTGTGACATATCCTTAATTCTATGTTTCAAGCATTTATTTTCAGGGGTGCACATAACCGGTGTGCAGGTGCCCATGCGTGGTCAAAAATAAACGATACGCCACAGAAAACGCTTTTGCATACCAACATTTTTGGGGACATGTTTATGACTTTTTCCATCTTTGGTACGATAGTAGTAAGGATGATAATCGTGTTCATGAATTGTTAGTTGTTAAATGTCTTTCTAATTGGCTTTTCCCCAAATTAGTGAAATATTAAAGCAATAAGTTTATGTTAGCTTAAGTTGCAACTAGCTTACATTATTTCTCTGGTTTTAGGATTTGCTATTATTCATCGAAATGTCCAAGAACCAAAGTAATTACTTTGGCATTCAACCACATATCTTCAGGAGATACCCTGGCTCCAGACAGATGACAACCTGACTGAGATGCGGTGCAAAATATGCTGTGAAAATCCCAATCTCACAGATAAAAGCAGCACATTTTACACAGGGACAAGAAATTTCAGTCATTCAGCTTTTGAAAAGCATTACAAGAGGAAAGAGAACATATTGCAAACTATTGCAAGCGCAGCCAGAGTCAGACATCCACTCTCATCCTCTTAACTCGTGGCAGGACAAAATTAATGAAGAACCTCGTCGAGCACTGTGTAATATTTTTCTCTTGGCATTTCACAAAGCGAAGCATGCATATCCTATGAGCTCATATGAGGAGGATATTCTGCTTTTCAAAAGGCTTGGAGTCAATGTTGGGGCCACATATCATTCACAAGAAGGGGGCACATGCGTTATGCAGTGCATTACACATCGGCTCAGAGCTGTGTGAAATATTAAAGGCTGCTGAATTTTGGGGTCTGACGGTTCAAAAGAAGGAGGAAGAGCAGGAAGTTGTGCACATTATATTGGTGTCCAGCAGTGGAGAATTAATAGAGTGCCACAGGACAGGCTTGTGCAACTATTTCATGCCTGTGGTTTAGGGGATGAGTAGAAGAAGAAGTTGTCTCGGTATGTACTGAGGGAGCTGCTGTCAAAGTGGGAATGTATAATTCCCATTATAATAACATTATATCAGATTGTGTGATCGGGGATTCCCTGTGCACATATTGTGTACTGGCCGTGGAGAACTGCGCCAAATCAGCTAATTGCATGGTCCCATACTGTGCAACATTAAATTGCTCTGTTGTTAAGTTGCTAAGGTTTTATTTACAAAAAGGGGGTGCAAAAAGAACAGAACAACTAAAGAAGATGTGTTGAGAAAAGGAATTGCATTTGTGAAATTACAAAAGTTTCATAATATCAGATGGTCTGCTTGGAGGCAGGATACACTGTTAAATATGGTGGTTTTTACCTGTCATTCAAATTCAAGTGGCTGCAAGTGATGACAGTGTCCTGAAAGACATCTGCACAGAGTGTTTCAGTTTTTCTAGGCCAACATGCTGGACACTGAATACATCTTGCAATTCACCTCTTTCAGGTTCCAACAAGAGAATTTGACTATTGGTGAATGCAAAGATGAACTCATGGTAGCTATTGGACACTTGAAACTTCTGCATGACAATGAAGGCAAATAATAGATTTGGCAACACAACACTTGGTAACATAGTTCAGAAATATGAAGCGTGCTTGTGTGGTGACAGAGTCTCCACTGTAAGACAATAGATGCATTTGAAGCAAGCGGGAAAACACCTGGCTGCTTCCTCTGTGAAAGACTTGGTCAACATAATGAAGAAACGCAATCCTGATATTTACACCAACATTCAGAAAGTCCTTGTGTTATTACTCACACTGCCACTGAGTAGTGCTGCATGCAAGAGGCAATCACAGGCTTAATCAGGGTGAAAGAAGCAGGCCCACATCATCATTTACCATGTTCAGGAAAAAAGCATAAAGTGTGAGTACCAACCAGCATCTTCAGGTGCTCCCTTGAGAACCAGATCAAATAAAGTGATGTGCACCCCAGTGTATTTTGTTAGACTATTCCATTCATTTTGTTCACACCCTGCTCTCTGTAGCAGAACTACTTATGACTGAAAAAATCAATGGCTTGGTAAACTAAAGAGCATGTTCTTCATGAAAGTACCTGAGATCCTGCACACTCTCCCCAAGACTCTCCAGCAAGAACTTAATGTCTTCTGTGATGTCTTCATCATCGTACTTCTGCTGCTCGAGATTCTCGAGTTGCTTCAGCACCTTGCACTGAATCATGGCCAAAGCGTACTCCTGTCGGGTCTCCCTGTCTGCGGACTTCTCCAGAAGATTCTGGCACAGAGAACAACAGTTTGAGGAACAGGCATTGTTTAATTACATCACTCATATTTGAACAATTCGTAAACAAATAATTGATTAAACAAAAATATAAAAAAAATGAATTCTCAAGAGGAAATTGATAATGAAGATAAGTGTTAGTAGCAAGCCTAATGTTAGATAATGTTTAATCCCACAGTGGGGGAATTCACTTGTTACAGCAGCTCCAGATACAACACAACAGATATGAAAATACATATTAAATAAACAATACAATAGAAAAATACAAGATATAATAGAAATTGAAAATAAGAATTAATTATACACTTTATACACCTTTTATTTACAGATGTGATTGATATGTAACATTGCAAATTTCACAGCAGGAAGTAGAGGTATTAATAAGGTATTTATAATGTGTGTATAAGAAATAATATACTGTATGTTTGTAGAATTACACAATAAAGGTATAAAATAGTGCAAGAAAACTGTGGTAAGTGTAGGCTCATCTAAGAGAAAACATACAGTGCTACATTATGTTACAGCTGTGTCCAAGAGAGATTTTGGAATGAAGGACTTGCCATGGCGCTCCTTCTTGCACTGCAGGGGTTATAATAATTTTTTTTTTTTAGTTATTAGATTAATAATGTGTGGCTACTTTTGAGAAAGCAATGTGTCATTCTTCTTTTTCCAGTGTCACTGGAAACATTAAGTTATGTTATCAATTAAATACATTAATGTAAAAAGGCTTGAGCTATACGATGGTTGATGATTTTGCCATACAATTTATATTTTGGTAGTGCTAATGTTTCTATTGTATTAAGCCACTGCAAATGCCACGTTCACAGGAAGTAATTTGTGGTATTAACAATGTTGTTGAGCGCTAAAAAAAGACAGAGATAGAAGAAACCAATTCCCTACTCTGAATGAACCCTTTAAGGCTCCATCTGGCAGCTGCAGCTAACTACAAATATTGGACACATTTTTATCTTGCACAACATCGCTCTCAAATAGAGCAAATAGGCTGAATCACACCCAAGGTTTAGAGCCTGCTTACCTTTGTAGTCATCCAGCTAAAAGAAATTTCATGTTTTCTGGAGTCTAATTGAATATGTTTTATATAAAAAAAAATAAAGAAAACACTGTAAATACCAGAGTTAGGTTACATCACAAACACAGCAGTACTGCTTTTGAGGATGTGTTCAAGGACTTCCAGATGGTCCAGATAATTTAAGTCACATTGCTAGTCCCATCTGGTAGGTAGAATCATTTGCATAATTAGGACATTTGGGAAAATAGCAACTGCAGAACAATGTGGAATATGTTTGTAAAAGGATTTTGTAAAAACTGAATTCTCTGTGTGACACTATAGCGAGCCCTTGGGTCTCAAGAAAACAATTCTCTGGTTTGCTGGTGAGGAACAATGCGTTTGTAGCTCTCCTTATTTTACGTTAAACACACTCAGTGTGAGGTACCTTATACAACAAGGGAAAACCCATTCAAAGTCAAGACAGTTCAGGGTTTCCCTTCGTTACCCACCATTGCTTTTAATTAGCTGTGATACTGCAGTCAAACTGAACAACAAACTGCTCTGATCCATTAAAAAGGAGCCCATTGGTTTTATGGGTGCGTTCACAAACCCTTGATGGGACAACTCTGCTGGCATGAGAGGTATGATGAATGAGTTATAGAGGAAATTCAAAGCAGGAACACGTGTAGTCCATTGAGGCAAACATAATACAGTATAATATTCTCTCTAAAATGTGGTCACATGGATGGAAACTGGCTGACGGAGCAGTACAAGCAACTGTAAATAACAGTTCCTTAAAGTTAGGTTTAAAAATCAGCTTTCTTTCCTCCACTGGTGTTGGAGCTCATGTTTCAATCATGTAATCAATGCCATTTTACCACACTACTGTGCTCTGAGAAAGGTCACTGAGGCTGTCTGGTGTTGCCTCATTGGACAAAGTCATAATATCACTGAAGCCTTTTATTTAAATCCATATTATTTCATCTATATTTTCCTCTAGGCAAATATAATTAGTTGACTTGACATTAATATTTTGTTTGGTATTCAAGATGATGTGACCTGAGAGTGACCAGGTTAATGCACTGTTAACAAAAAATATCAGTAGACCGTCTGTTACCTAACAAAGGAGTGTCTGTATAAAATGCGGAATCATTTGGGACTAAGAAATCATTTCTTTACTCTTCCAAACACAATCATCAGCCCTTTGAAGACCTGGAAGTCATCATATTGATTTTCTTTGTATTTCCTAGATGTTCCAGACCTGTGGTGGTGCCCTGTTTGACTCACTAAGTTCCTTTAGTAAAAAAAAAGCACCACAGCATGGGATGAGAAATGGGCCTCTGCCCTTAATTTAATTTTGTCAGGGTATAGTAAGGGGAATTCATTACCTGGCACAAACACAAAACAGAGCAAGTCCAGAACACAGCTCTTAGAACTAAATTAAATATTCAAGAGACGTTTCGAGCAATTACAGCAGCTGAAAGGCAGCATCATGATAAATCATATTTATGTATCTTTTATAGGTTTGGTTGTTCTATAGACTGCCTAATCTGCTGTTCACAAGTTATTTTTTCATTTTGCTCTTGTTGTTATAAAGTAGACTGCCTAATTAAATACAAATACTCAAAGTACAGTGCAAGACTTTGAAAAAATACACACGGACTGTTCTATATCAGTATAAAAGTGCTGACATGAAATTATAACCTGCAAATCTTTGCAAGCAATTTTAGTGATGACAGTGGTTTGCAAACTTTATTAAATCATGGCAACCCATCACAGTACCTTTACAGTGAAAGATGTTTCCATCAGTTGCTCTGACTTTTTCTGACCAATGTGTAGCTGGAAGATGTGCGTGCCAGAAAGTGGGCTGTGTTATCATCATCTTCTGCCTGACTGCATATTTAACATAGATAATATAGTGATGTGTTGTGTTCATTGCTTATTACTTGCATTTAATATTTTGGGAAACACATAACAAAGGACCATAATATGGGACAGCAATTCAGCCAACGTGGTCAAAACAGTTTCAGTGAAAAGTAGCTTTTTTTGGTGACGCGCCAAAGACAGAATTTCTCCACATACCCTGAAGGCAGCCAGGATGATGCGAGTGACCTTCTCCTTGACAGACTCCTGGAGGATGTCGGACAACGCTGGCACTACGTTGTAGCGTCTCAACTGCTCACAGAGCTGAGGACTGAAGGCCAGGAGCCAAACACAGAAGATCATCTGGTACTGTAGCTGGAAGCCACACTTGTTGCTCAGCACCGCTGTGATGCTTAAACAGAAGGAAAAAATATATATAAATATATATAAATATATAAAAATTAAACTGGAAAAACAAGTGCTGGGAAAAGGAGCCACATATGTGCCACTGGTTTAAACAGAGTAGCTTTTATGGCTGTGTGCCTACATGCTGCTCATTCATTATCTCTGATGTTGGCTGAGAATGAAATGTTCAGACAGGCTTTAGATAACGGAAGAGTTGCTCGAAATACAGAGTACTAATGACTACAGCGGGCCGTACATTTGCAGAAATAGCTGGTAAGTGCAGAGATGTGGAGCTGATAGATAGGCAATAATTATCTCATCCAAATGATGGTGAGGTTAGTTTTATTAAGAAAAATAGTACAGGGCTGAATAAAAGATGGTGGGAATCATTAAGAATTCTTCTTCTATTAGTTTTTTTACCGTTCTTTTTCACTCAGTTCTCACGCTGTTCGAACTACGTACTCCTTTCACAAATGCGGTTGCAGAATATAATGCATCTATGTCACCAGGGGAGTATATGATATGAAACTGCTTGCTTAACAGCTCAGTTTTTCTTCGGCCATCTGAATTGCAAAACAAAACAATTGTACACTTTACATCAACATGGGTATTTTTTGGATCCTCAGTAACTATCCTTTTTAGGTCCATTTTCAGTTAGGGTAAAGTGAAGATCATTTTAGTACAAGGTACATCAAGAATGTGACAGAAAATTTAAACTTTACTGAAATTGTTGCCATTAAATATTTAACACAGTTTCCATCAATCTGTGTCACATAAGAGCTGCTGAGAGCTCAGGTCATCTTACTCGACTCCCAGCACCCTTTACAAAATGAGCTTAATTTGCTCACATCAAGGAGGAGATTTCCCCTCTATAGAGATGGCACTAACAGGTACAAGAGGTCTTTTATTCCAGCAGTAATTGGCCTTTTAAAGAAAACGTAATTTGGCTTGTTACTAGCTATGGATGAGATGGGGTAGTCCTCTAGTTTCTGGCTTCTTCTTCTCACTGCTCCCTCTGGAAGGTTTTGGTGATGAATGATGACAAAACTGTTTTGGTCATTAACTTGTGTGTATTTCTTCATATTTATTGGTTTTTACTCGTTTTAAAAGTTTTTAATGTAGGAGATCATGTGCTGCTTGTAAAAAGGACCCTGCATATATAAAAATACCATGAACATTCTACTTTAGACCAGAGCCCTGACAAGGACATCATAAACCATGACAACTCTGATGTAAAAACCTGTAGGAACTGTGTACTTATATGGAGTCATTGCTCACCAGTTGACTCCATCAGCCTCCACCCAGGCAAAACGGTACTCATTGACTCTCAGCATCAGCTGAAGGCATCCAGCCACACATTGGACATACTGAGAGCTCTGCAAAGGACAGAGGCAAATATTTACTTAAAGAGAAGACTGAGCCTTAGCCGTGTTATGAGGAAAACAACCAACATGTTATAAAGTCAAGTGCAATTAGTGCAGTTCTGAAACATGGACTAGTTGACAAGCAGATACAGCACATGGAAGGCCAATCCAAAACTTGCATTACTGTCACCGATCAAACCTGAGGCATTGCACATGCAGTCTATTTTAATATTATACATGGACACATGCTAGACCACAGACCGAATAGTACAATACACAGCAATAGCAGGGAAATTTGTCCCATCACACCTGAGCAGAATAATGTAAATTGAGTTTAGAGTGGAGGAAGCTGAGAGGAGAAAATAGATAACATTAATCTGTTAATTAGAAGAGGTTGAATAAAAGCAAAGAAGTCCAGCGAAAGGAACAGGCAGCAGTGACGACAGAGGAGTGGAGGAGAGGAGGTTACCTGGGTGAAAATGCAGAGGAAAAGATGATGTTCAGTTATTAGATAGCGCTTGCATCAATACAATTCTGAGCACACTTCTCAGAATGATCACGCCATACTTGATAAAGTATGGGATATAAAATGGCTGGATGCTGCTTCTGTGCAAATGTCACTCCCATTTTCCCTTGTTTTTCAGGCTGTTTGTCATGCGGTTTCAGCATTACGGAGAAGTGGCTTACTGCATGCAATTTCCACCTGTACAGTTAAAACCAACCAGTGGCAGCAAATGCCATGCTGTCAAAATGGAGAATTCCTCTAAACTTGCTCTAACAGACTCAGCCCTATAAAAATCTGCAATTATTTATGAAAAACTGGGGTGCAGCAACATGTTTGAAAGAGATAAAGGGGGGAAAGAAAACATGTGAAAGTCCAAAGACAGCTGATAGATGGCACCTTGCACAAACCCTGCCCTTTTCATTTTCATTTTTTTGGGGGGGTTTTGTTTTTTTGGGAGCATCAGCGAGACTGAAGACGCACTTCACTCATACTCACTTCACTGGGGGAAATAGTTCCTGCTCCTGAGCCTGTTTCTGTACCATGTAGGTTCTAATAAGAGATAAACAAAAGACACAGGTGCACAATTGTTCACAATCTATCGATTTGAGCTAATTTACAGTGGCACTGGACACAGTATGTGCTGTGATCTTGACCACAAATGCAATTCAGTGACAGCGGATGCTCACTGACTCGTTGATCGGCTGTGGAGGAGAGAAATGAATATCAAACACAATTTCAGGAAGCAGATACAGTTTAAGAACATATTTTTCAAAGTACAGAGAGAGACTGAGACAAACAATGTTTTTGAATCAACTCCATTGAACAGCACCTATGGATATTTTAGAAATACTGGTGTGCGACGCAGAAGCACAAAAGAAATGGGGAAATCAATATTCAGCCCACTCTTCAGTGCTTACATCTGACAAGGCAAAGCCAGCACCTACAGTGCAGCATTCATCAGAACATTTCAATGTCTGACAAGCCTACTTAAACTCAATATGAATAAATACATTACATTCATTCAGATAAGGTTGTGTCAGTTCAAACTACAGAATTAAGGGAATATGAACAGAGATAGAAGATAGAAATTACTTTGGCTGCTTAGATAATTAAACTCTGGAAAAAGAGGGGAATAAATTAGACTTCATATGAGAAAGAAAAAGCTAATAAGCCCATGACCCATCATCTAAGAAATTGTTAATCTATATACACTGACACAAAATGTGATCATACTGCCGTCCTACATCACAACCATCATGAACTCCAGACTCTTTAATAATGAATGTGCAATATCTGTCTTGAAAGCTAATAACCTTAATAAATTAACTGATTATGGAGAGCCCCATCACCTGTCTTTAACTGCCACTATCAGGCAACATGTTTCCCCTCACCTTACATGACTACTAGTAACTTCACTGTACTGTAATAATCTGTTGTTAATCGCATAAAACAGACTTTTTTTTTAATAAATAAAAAGTAAAAATGACAAAATATTTAAAAAGGTCACATGTAAACACTGATGTCTCTGTTTCACATGAAAGGTTAATGGCTTTTTTGTCTATTAAGCAATCTGTACTCAGCGTATTTAGATAGAGACTTTTAAATACCACAAGATATTTTAGCCACAAACATACTTGTGAGCTCAGTTGACTTTTGATCCAGTTGAAGTAGTAGTTCAGATCACTGCCCTCCATCAGATCACGACCCCATGCAGCCAGCTTGGCGATGATCCTCGCTGCCTAATAAAATAAGGAGGACATTTTAAATTCATATTGTTGTGCATGAACAGGAGAAATTTACAGCAAGCAATAAACAGCAATTCCTTTCTGATATATGTTGTATATGTACAGTACTTTACAAGAATAATTATATTTTGAGCAACAGTAGTGAAAGTTGTTTAATCTGGATTAGGATTACAAAATTGAGGAGGAGCTAAAAACACTACAAACTTTTCCTATTTGTAGCACCAACTAAATGAGTAGGCTTTTCATTATTCGTGACAGCATCTTCAGCTTAAATTCCAGGGAGAGGGAGAAATAATGAAAAAAGAAAAAAAGGTAAAGTTTGGGCACACGGAGATAACAAGTTCTTCACTTAAGCAATAGCTCACGACAGGCCATGCTATACACTTATTATATTACAGTTAAGGGGCGTTATTTCTGGTAATCCGCTCAGCTATGATATAATAAGCATATCACAGCCTGAAGTGAGCTATTTCTTTTATAAAAAAGTTACCAAATATGGCAAAAAGAAAGTAGGCTAACAGACACACTATAATTTGACTTTGTTTTATTTCATCCATGGACATTTCTTTATGAATACAAAAAGTAGTCCAGCTGGCCACATAGTGCATGACGGTTGCTAGGCAACATACATCAAAGGCTCGAATTATATCTACATTAATTTGTTGTGGAGTGGTACAGATCTGTGCAAAGGAAGTCGACGTGAGAGCTGTTGTATATGTTCATTATACCACAGCCATGAACCAATCACATTGTCTGATTTGAGCTACCCGTTTCATAATTTAAAATACTTCATCCTGGAACGCCAGCAACTTAACACAAAAGATGATCTACAACCCCATCTAAGTGCAAAAACAAAAGACTGAGGGCAAACTATATCTACTCAACTATCATATTAACAATTCCGCTAGTAAAGTGCCTCCTGTGCCTTGTGATGACACAGGAACAAATTCTGTTGTTCCAATTTCCTCCTTGCCAGAAGAGGATATCTAGAAATATCGAGGCTCTAATTTAAAAGCAAGAGTCAGCATGACAGTGGACAGAGTTAAAATGCTATGACCCAGACTTGGGGGTCACAGTGTGTCCACCTGCTGTATGCCATCTGGTTGGTATTTTTAATTAAGCTGTGGGTGCCCTATTATAGTGCTCAGTTTGTTGTTGGGTGGTCATCGTTTATTTGAAAAGGGCAGCAGGCAGAAATTATTACATTAATTGCCTGTTTTTGTGAAGAAGGAGGGGGAGAGGTTGCTTTGCAAGGAATTATTGATGGCCTGCTATAAACAGAAGTGGTGTCATATCTTTGAAAAATTCATGGCTGTGAAGATTTTAATGGAATACACCATCTTATCTGTGAATATAAGATTGTGCTTAATTAGCTCACGTCAGCTGCTAAAATACGACATTGTGGTTAAGTTTTAATCATGGACAAGAGTTATTTCCTCACCTAGTCCACAGCCCACTCTGCACAAATGTTGACTTTGTTTAATCTCCAGAAAGACAATGTAGATGTGAACATGTATCAATAGTAAAAGGCTGCCTGTGTTGTGGGATTGCACTAGATTTGACATACCCCAACTAGTTGCATGGACAGCTTGAATTGTAACCTGTGAATTTGCATTTTTTTCATACATACCATAAAAGCACTTAGTATCATTATCTCTTCACTCACCATGTGGACAGTAAAAAGGTCCTGACGGTTCAGCATAGGAAGGAAGTAGGACCAGGCGGTGTTCTTTGTCTTTTTGGCGTAGTCAAAGAAGATGTTCACACGCTGATGGTTCTCCTGTACAACAGATGAACTAAGGTCTTTAGATGAGCTCTTTCATCATAAACCTTGGATTCAGATTGATTTGTTGAGAGCATGGAACACAATCCATCTATGCAAGAAACATATTCATCTCCTGGCTTTAGACAATAACCATAACTCATCACTCAGCAGTTGAAAAGTGTGGCCATTTATGTCAGTCACCCCTCTGTTACCTCATTGGCTGCTGGGATTCCACTTTTTTTAAATTACTAGATAGTGCTTTACATTCCAGGTCTAGACACTGAATAAACCCCTGAAGTCAGTGCTGCTTCTGAAAGGTGGAGGGAGCATTCAACTGAAGAACATTAAACTGATGCACAGTTACCATAACAAGTTTACCAGTTAAAGGAAAAATAAGAAACTACACTAAAAATGTCAGTTTTTTTATGAAGAAGTGTCCGACTCTATATAACAGACTACTTCAGATTTATCTGATTATTCACCTAGAAGTTTCTGCTGCCACAACACCAGACTGCAGATCAGCTTTTCCCCCAAGCTATCAGACTCTTAACCTCTAACATCCTCAGCACTGCTCCAGTGATTATAGGGTATTTCTGTTTACCATTTTTATAATTGATTATGTATTAATGTATCTTGTCTGATATGAAGCAGAAGGGAGTTAGAAAACACGATTTCACTCTATAACTTGTTATATTGTGGCAATAAACCTACCTACCTACCTATTGAATTTAGCCTTTCGACTTTCTGCGTTTTGTCATTGCAATCGACACTTTATCCATATCTGGGAGGTTAGCAAATCCACCACTTTTTATTTACATGTATAAAATGCAATTTCTTGGTTTAAATGATCTAACCAACCCTCAGTTGTGCTTAAGGCCCAAGAAACAAACTTCAATATTTAATTGACAATTATGTCCTATTTACTTATTTAGCTTTTATAAAATCATGACATTCCCCAAGACTTTCAATGCACACAATACCTGAATTGAAACTCTTGCTAAGGTGGGGGGATAAAGTGATCATCAGTGACCATGGTCCTGTCTTCTCAAATTGTCTATATATATGTACATGCATGCATGTCCTTTTTGTCCACAGTCGGTGGGGTCTGTCTGTATACCTGCAAAGTGTCATCAATCAGAGTCAGGATGTACTGGACTGTCTGCTCCTTTGAGATGTGGGCCATCAGGTTCAGAAAGGTCTTTGCGCACTGACAAATAACAAAACAAATATAAACAAACTCAGAAAGACACAGCACAAAGTCACAGCATCAATGTACCAATTGAGAAATGCCAGTAAAGGGCCCTGAGACTACTTCATGCAAGCAGCTGTCTTTCTGCTAAGTGAAACCTAAAAACATCTGTAAAGAAATGGAGAACTGCCTTTGCCCATGTTGGATCAGAACATTGACTAAATACAAAAATGCACTGACAACAAAAACGACCTGATACCTGATGTCCTTCATTGGTCAGAATGACCTGTTTCTCTTCAGAGCTGGCCACCTCAAATTTCTTGATGAATTCACAGTCCTCTGCAGAGATCATCTGACTCCTAAAAGAGAATTCATCAAGACATAGACATATTTTAGCACAATGCTACTACAATATGTGTACCATCACCTGAAGCAAATAATTGTTACATTTTTGACTTCGATCAACAGCAAGGCTAACAGTGGGTTGCCTCATAAAGAGTGATGGTTTCCATTGATTAATCATGAGGTATTCAAAACATTTCCTTGGAAAACAACATACATGCCGCTGATCGTCTCACTGGAGGATTTTGCTTTGCCTTGTCACTAGCATGCTGCTTCGAATTGCAAGGGCAGCTTGCACAATAATGGCAATTAACCTGGAAATACCACATGTTCTAGTTAAGGAAAAATGCATGATGAATGGTCCATGGAGGGAGGCAGTTTTAGTAAAACTGCACTTTTAAAAAAAAGCACTTATAGTATATCCTTGCTAATTTAAACAGGGAATCAACTCTTTCTTCTGATTCTATGAATGATCTGCTGTATTAAACATACAGGTTTAAAGAGGAAGTATCACTCAAGACAGTGAATCACAGCACAGGAACTAGAGAAGAGCTGCTTTTAGTTTGACACACTGCACTCAGGCTGCAATATTACCACTCAGAAAGATTGAAATAGCAAGAGCTTAACTTAAAGAAATAAAATAATATCCCAACAAAATATGCAGAATGTTTATACAGTTTAGAAAGTGTATATTGTTCTAAAAGATCACAGGTAAAGCGCTAAAACCTCTCAATATCATTCGAACTAGAGTTCTTGATGTAGAAGAGGAATTTATGTTAATAAGGCAGACACAAACTTAGAAACACCTTTCAATATGATGCAGTCCAGTATAACACAACCAATACTAACTCGATCACAAAGTGTCCTGAGTAAATGAACATGATGTACTTTTGTAACGTCTACTTACTGCAGGTAGGACTGCCAGTTGACCAGATTGGCCCGCACCTCGGCTGCCTTTGCAGCAATGATGTTAGTGGGGACTGCAGCGTCCACATCCCCGCGGATATCCATATTTTAATATATCTTCTACAGTACAGTATCCTACACCACCTGAATGGAAACACCAGAATTGACATCAGCACAGTGACTCAACATCAGAGGCAATGTTACAGGTCTTGTTTTGTGTGTTTACTACAAGCTGCAAATTGTAGACTGTGCTCATGAACCAACTAACTTTATAGTAACCAATTCAACGCCTGAGAGACTGATCAATTAAAGACATGACCAAGCTAGCAGTTACAGAGTTGTTACCAGGAAGAAAGCTATATTAACTATCATAGATAAGAATGTTAGAACTACAAATAATTTATCATTACTACCATGAATATTTTTTATGTGTGGCAGAATCACTAACTTCACATTGCAGTCGAGTTTTATTATGTGGTTAGCAAACGACCCAGAAGCAGCAGGTCATACTAGCTCACTAGCTTAAGCCAATGTCACGACATGTCATGATGAGTCTTTCCCGGACCCGAAGTAAAGCAACGCACTACATAGCCCATTATATTAAACTGCATTAAGGCTGTAGCTCAATATATATAATTATCTAATTACAACGTGAAAGGTGGCAACAGTCGCTTACACTGCTACCTACCAACAACTAGCAGTATAAGCTGGGGATGCTAACCTAAGCTAGCTGTGCTAACATAGCTTCGCAACCGTTCTGTCACCGTGTCAAAATGACAACAGCCAAACAGGTGATAACATTTAGAATCGCATAATTAGACAAACCACTCAATTCAGGAAAGCCTAAATCAATGTTATCCTGAATAACAGAGTAAAAACTCACTCAGTTCCTGTCCTGTGCGAACAGCTGATAGACTACAACACGGCGTCGATCATGTGACAGTCTGTCACATGAGGCTCAGTCTGACCCGAACAAGTTAGACAGCGCAGATAAGTTTTTAGCTTTCAGATTAGAAAAAAGGTCAAACTGAATACTAACGGACACCTTTATTTAAGCACCATTGTTACAGTGCTTTAGAACAGGCAAAAGGTAGGGTAACATAGGATAAGACGCCCTCCCACGGTAATTCTAACAAACACACAAAATGTAAATCTTTTTCTCAACATATCTTCTGGCTGACCCTACTCTCACTGAACTAAAAATATCCTCTGTTCCATCACAATTTTTGAAGTTATTTGATCAAAGCCATTCTGACCAAAATTGATCTAATGTTTTTGAAATTTAAAATAAGCAAATTATGTATATTTATATTAAGCGGAGCCTTAAGATAAGTTACACAATTGTTCAGAGAGAAAGAGTTTTTATAGTTTTTGGTTAAAGTAGTAAAATACTAGATTAGTATGTTTGTGGTAAGTGATTTCACACCATAGAGGGGGCATACCCTACCCCAGTGGAAAATGCCTTTGCCTTAAAAAATATAAAATAATTTGTCAACTTTAACTATTTTACTTTATGTGTTACCATAAGCAAAGCCTTCTTAAAGATACAAACAAAATCAATAAAATGTTCTTTAATATGTAAGAAAGCTGAGTAAAATGCCTTTCTCTTAAAACTTACATTTGATTCAATTCAAATTAATGATTTGCACAGTAGGTATTTATTTTACTTTATATTATGTTACCATAAGCATTTAGCACCTATAAAATATTATTTTATATTTATTTGTCAGCAAATAGACATTGAGCTTTTACCCCAAACTACCTTACATTTCTGACAAATTAAAGAAGATATTAACAAATATTGAACAAACTAACCCAGTTACTGTACGCGTTACATTTAAGGATCATTTCAAGTTTACTTACAGTCTAATTTATTCTTCTGTTGTAAGTTATATTGGTATTATTTTGGACTGACAGAATTAGGTTTTATTATGTAATTATTTCATAGAATAATTTTCTTTAAACTTTTACACATGTAACATTTAAGTAGCTATCTCATGTCCCCTTCACCCAAGAGTAATTTTAGTTCCTATCTGCCATTGCTTTACTTGTGTGTGTAACAGACTCAGATGTGCAACAGTGGAGTGAGGAGACTATACTGTGAACCCAGAGAGTGCTGTTGGGTGTACACTGTATTGCCTTGTTGGTGTTAATTAAATAAGATTATTCAAAGAGACATTATTAGCCACAAAAATAGCCTGCTTATTACCCACAGAGGGACTGACGAACACAACCAACCAAGGAAACAGGGTGACATTTCTCTGAAAAAGTAACATACAGATAAAGTAGTTGGAGTACATGTCAGATGCGGGCCTACTGTATAAGTGTTTATGAAAACTATTAAAATATTATGGTCAGTTTTTGTTTAAGGATAATGATAATAAACAATATAATTTGTTATTTGATAAACTGCTGCAATGTTAATTGGCTATAAGCAGGGATGCAATTAAATTTAGGAAACTTGTGTTTTTTTCTCTTTTTTCTCCTAGACACATAGTTATGCTATTTTTTGAGTACACTAAGCTAATTTCGTTTCATTCTAGGTTTAACAGTTAATTTCTGCAGGAAAATAAAGGCTACAGCCACTTTTGCAGCAATAATATCATCCATCTTAAAATGAATTTAAATATGTTATTTAAAAGTTGCTACTTATTTGATTTGCCTGAGATGCTCAGCCAGGGAGACTACTGTCACACTGCTATTGTCTGTAGTTAATGTCCATAGAAACTAACTATTTGAGTGTAATTAGGACCTTTTACATCTATATGTTCCTTCAATAAAAAAAAATTATTAACAATTATTATATGCATTAGGCCATGTGGAAATTCTAAATGTGTCAGTGTGAATAATTTAGAAACTACTGAGTTGTCTTTTAAATTATTTACTGGCCTTGCTAAAAACTAAATTTTCCCAGATAACAGAAAAGTAAGGGCTGCTGCAGTGAAACATGAAATTGATTCAACTGTTTGATGTTCTGGACCCCTGAAAAAAGCTTGTATTTTGTAACCCATCCTGATGATCAATAATTTACAATCAGCTGTGTTATCAGTTGGCAGTTTACTTGAAACAGTATAATTTGTAACTTTTGTATCCCTGCCTGAGCATCTCAGGCAAATCAAATAAGTAGCAACTTTTAAATAATGTATTTAAATTCATTTTAAGATGGATGATATTATTGCTGCAAAAGTGGCTGTAGCCTTTATTTTCCTGCAGAAATTAACTGTTAAACCTAGAAAATGAAACGAAATTAGCTTAGTGTACTCAAAAAATAGCATAACTATGTGTCTAGGAGAAAAAAGAGAAAAAAAAACAAGTTTCCTAAATTTAATGGCATCCCTGCTTATAGCCAATTAACACTGCAGCAGTTTATCAAATAACAAATTATACTGTTTAAAGTAAACTTTTGTAACTTTGTGAGGTTGACAGAGAGCTGAAGTCAGTTGATTCCTCACACTAAAGAGCTTTGATCTGTGTTTATCCTTGAGTCTGTAATGAGCCACACAACCAAGTACAACACCTTAGAAGCTTCCCGGTAGAACAGACTGGTACCACAGTCTTTAGACTGTCTTTAGTGTATATTGATGGTGCTGCATGTACATTGTGGCCATATGTCTCCTCTATAAAGTCCATTTACAAATGTGTTTTAATCCATTCTATTACAGTGGAATTCATCAAGGAGCATATAACACAAATGAATCCACGTCTGTCACTAGTCTTCCTCTCCGTCCATCTCGCTCAGACACTAAGACCTCCCGGTTTAATCTGGCCTAAGCTGGTGATACGCAGTAAAGCACTGAGGAATCAGGATTGCATCCAGTGGGAACATTGTCCTAATCCCCTTCTGCCCTCTCCTTTGTAAACACTCTTCTCTTCGTCAGGGCCGCTGATGCTTTTTTTGTCCTCCTTCTCCATCTCTGTCACAATGTTCCTTAGAAGAGACGCCGGGAAAACATAGAAGAAAGGACCAAGAAGTGTGGATTTCTTATGATTTCAATGAGACTTGAGCCTCACGTGGCGAGTGAGGCCTAATGGTCGGAGCATGCCATGTGCTAGAGCGGTGAGGGAGTGGGAGATCAGGCCCACGTCTGCTCTGCGGGGGATCAGACGGACCAGGGCCCTGATGTGGCAGCGGATACGGGGACTGGCCCGGGCCTGCCAGCATGGTGTGGGATACCCTGTGAACTACAATGACCCGGTTCAAGAGGAGCAGGAGATGGTGTGCCTTGAGGTATGGGAATGTTGTAGTTTTATTTCTAATAATAGACTACTAGTTTTGAATATAGCCTCAATATAATAAACTTACCACTGATTAAGATATACCACTATTAATTTGGAAACAAATTTTCATGGAGCAAAGTCACAGACCATAGAATTAAAACTAGAAATATAGGCTACATAACAGTTTACTTTATTGTGCTCATGCTAATCAGTGTGTTGCTTGTTTGTTGTTGCACTAGAAGATAACAAATTACAAAATGACAAAAGTCTCTAGTTGGAAATGTTCTGTCACAAGAAGAGTTTAAGAGAAGCAATATACGTATATATCTCCACAAACCTTTCCAAATTATGTTTCTTATCATTAATCACCTGCAGCAAATGAAACACCATTCACACTGTTGTTTGTTGTTGTTTGTTGTTATTATAATTAGATTGTCCTTGTCGGAGTTTCAGCTTTTTACTTCTTGCCAAAACTCTATTCAGGGAAGTACTTCCTGACTGAACAAGGCCTAAGAAGATTAAAAGAAGATGATGCGTTCTGAAATAGTGTGATGCCAGTCATTAGAAATCTAAACAAAATTACACAGTCAATCACGCAGGCAGCCAAAAATACACGGCAACCAGTATGAACATCCAAATGCAATATTTAATGTGAAATAACTAAGTTAGGGAGTTGTGAATGAAATATGTACATTCTAAACATAGTCTGAAATGTGATTTAGTTTGGAGTTTGGCAGAAGAATCATTCTGAGTAAACGGATAAATAAAGATTTCCGATCTGTAGTAAGGAGAGCGGTGTTCCTATTCGCAGAGGGGAAGGGATTGTAAGAGAGCCACGAGGACACCGGAGATGCTCCCAGAACTGAGTGGGAGGACAGAGGAGTCAGTTTAACTCATTAGCATATGCATTAGACAAATGTATAAATGTGTTGCTTGGTCAGGTGTTTGAAAGCAGAACTAGAGCTTGCTGAACAACTAAACAGAAATAAAAAAAGTATATAGAACACAACCGGAACTGGATGAAAAGATTGTGTCCCATGACAGTACTAGTTAAGAAAATAAGAGGTCAAAATGGATGCAGCAGAACCAGAGACAGTCTTTTGAATTTCATGCGTTCTTCTTCCAAACATGCTGTTTACATTACCCGCAATGCAAGTCGACAGCTCACAGTTCTTTGTGTTATGCTAGTAGCGGCTAATGTTATGTTATTAATCATTTTAATGTTCAAACTCATATAGACATTTTGCAGGGCATTTTGACTTAGGAAAGTCACAGGTGTAATTAACAGTGGTGGACAGTAACTAAGTGCATTTACTCAAGTACTGTACTTAATTACAAATTAAAGGATATTTGTACTTTATTTGATTATTTTCTTGTCATAACACTTTCTACTTCTTCTCCACTACATCTCAGAGGGGAACATTGTACTTTTAACCATAATTTACCAGCTGACAGCTTCAGTTATTAGTTACTTTACAAAGTACGATTTTTACACACAAAACATATGAAAAGTTAAAAAAAATAATGTTTTGTTATAAATTAAACTACATAACATTTGTAATGAATTTCTCACTGATTCCCCCAAATTAATCCAAAATGAAAAAGGCATTAATTGAAGTCTGATACAAAATAATTCAACCTCAACCAATAAAATCCTGCTTTTACATTAATGTATGAATAATAATTATCTAATGATATAATATATAATAGTATAACAGTCACAGGGAACATTTTTCACTATTTGTGTATTTTTACTTTTAATACTTTAAGTACATTTTCCTACTTATACTTATACCTTTACTTAAGTAACATTTTCAACGCAGCACTTTTACTTGTAATGGATTTATATACTTCATATGGTAACACTGGTAATTAATAACACTAATGATGGCCAGTTCCATTAAGTGTCCTGGTGAGCCAGCATGCACAGTAACAGCACTCTGGAACTGCCCCCCCTGGCCGTCGTTAATGTTATTGATTACAACTGTGCATTTGCTGCTATGACATCTCAAAACATCTGCTGTGAAAAAGATTTATTGGTATGCCCCACATTTAGGGGTTTAAAGGACCAAATGCTGTATGGTAGTGTTAAAACAGAGGGTTTTCATCCATATGTACCCATCTTTCACTACCCATTTTATTTAATTTATTTTAAGTATTTTAGCCGTTGTTATATAGTATACAATGGATAGTTGGCAGGAGGAGGGACAGAGAAAGCGTGATGTTGTGCTAAAAATGTCCCTAGCCAGACACAAACCATGGACATTGCAATATCTGGTTTTGTGAATGATGGCTTGCTGTCAGAGCTTACATGAAAAGTAAATGAAAACTAAATTCCAGATTTCAAGAGACAGTGTAAAGTAGTGAGTGTACAGCTTGAATAACAGTGTAAATTTTCTGTCACCTAAAAATAATACATTAATGTCTAAACTGCTGGCAATAAAAGTGAGTAGACCCCTGAGTAAAAATGTTCAAATTGTGCCCGGTTAGCCATTTTCCCTCCCCGGTGTCATGTGACTCTTAAGTTTTACCAGGTTTCAGGTGTGATTGGGGAACAGGTGTGTTAAACTTGGTGTTATCGCTCTCATGCTTCCTCATATAGTCACTGGAAGTTCAACATGGCTCCTCATTGCAAAGAATTCTCTGAGGATCTGAAAAAAAGAATGTTTGCTCTACATAAAGATGGCCTAGGCGATAAGAAGATTGCCAAGACCCTGAAACTGAGCTGCAGCACGGTGGCCAAGACCATACAGCGGTTCACCAGGACAGGTTCCACTCAGGTTTCGCCATGGTCGACCAAAGAAGTTGAATGCGCATGCTTAACGTCATATCCAGAGGTTGTCTTCAGGAAATAGACGTATGAGTGCTGCCAGATTTGCAGAGGTTGAAGGGGTGGGGGGTCAGCCTGTCAGTGCTCAGACCATACGCCACACACTGCATCAAATTGGTCTGCATGACTGTCGTCCCAGAAGGAAGCCTCTTTTAAAGATGATGCACAGGAAAGCCTGCAGTTTGCTGAAGACAAGCAGACTAAGGACATGGTTTACTGGAACCATGTCATGTGGTCTGCTGAGACCAAGATAAACTTATTTGGTTCAGATAGTAGTGTGTGAGGAGTACAAAGACAAGTGTGTCTGGCCTACAATTTGGACATATTCACTCAGGTGTGTACTCACTTTTGTTGCCAGTGATTTAGACATTAGTGGCTGTGTGATGTGTTATTTTGAAGGGACAGCAAATTTGTTATACAAGCTGTACACTCACTACTTTACATTGTAGTAGTTTCATTTCTTCAGTGTTGTCACAGGAAAAGTGTGACAACACTGAATGTGAGGGGTGTACTTACTTTTGTGAGATACTGAATAACATATTTCCCTGAATTGTGTATAAATATACATGTATCCTTTCAAGGATAAGCGGGTATAGCTAATGGATGGATAGATGGATGGAGAGTAATGAAAGTCAACTGTGCAATATATGGCACCCATTCACACGTCATTGCTTAATTATGGTCCAGTTGTAATTCCATGCCTTTATGTCCCATTTTAAAGATGATTTTTATTATAGAGTAAAGAGTCCTTGTCAGTAGAGCAAAGAAACCTAAGGTTTGGTGGGGTGGGGGTGGGGGGTTAAGTGACTTTCTCATAGTTTAATAGAGCAGCAAGTATTCACTCACGCCGAAGCACACAGGCATCACAACAAAACCAACATGCAAAACAAAGACACTTAGAAAAAGCTTCTTCCTTCAAGTGATCAGGCCGGTGAGCTCTGCCATGTGAGCTCTCTGTATATCCTCTGTCTTGTCCAGCTTATTATCCTCTGAGAATTCTGTGCATCGCCCTACACATTCACATACAGTATTTGCATTCAATCGTGTACACCATTGTAAGTAGAGTTTACCATACAAATGTGACATAGGCCTATGTCACATTTTAATTGTTTAAAATATTATACTAGTATTTTTTTTATTACACTAGCCTTTTTGGCACAGCACATATAGTAATACTTTTTAGTCTTGAATCAGGGCCAGAGTGCAGAGCTGGACTCCTTGTACCTTTGTAAAGCCATTTTCTGTCATTCATGGTTGTCATTTGTATTTTTTCGGTCCCTGGCTGCAAACGGAATTTCCTCTTGAGGGATAATAAAGAAATACATGTTAAATCAACAAATAAACAGCAGCAACACCTGCAACATTTCTAATGATGACATTCAAGGAAAAAGGTTCAGATAGAATTCTCAGGGTCTGAAAAACATTTTTAATTGAGCCCAGCAGAATTGTCCTTACCCCTAACTGAGTTGTAAGTAGGCCAGTCAGTTTGCATGGTGGCCTATTGCATATAGTTGTGTTGATAATGTGATGTTAAAGCAAAAACAAAAAACAAAAGAACAAATGTCTATGTAACTTGGTTACAGAGATTAAGACCCTAATTGCGTTGTTTTAAATTGAGCCTGACATTTACAGTACAACCAGCAACTTGATTATTATACCTTGGGGGAATCAGTGAGAAATTCATTACAAGAACATTTAACAAAGTCAGCAGGAAATAACCATTCAGGGGAGAGAAAATAAATAATGTTTTCTTATGTTCTGTCACCGTTGTTGCTGTGAGTGAACAATTTTCACCTTCAGAATGCTCACAGATGCCATGCATGATCTTTTGAGGTACTTCCTCTCCTTTGCTAAATGAACTTCAGTAATTGAATCTACAGTTAATTATACCTTCCTCAGAGCTTCACAATGCTTTGAATCCCCTTAATGACATATTGAAAAGACTTCATATTGTCACCCAGCTCTGGCGACCCAGTCCTCTTTGTGACCTTGTGTCTTCTCACTTCCTCCTCCACTTGGCATTGTGCTCTCAAAGCAAAAGGTGTGCAGTGTTTGTCGAATCCCCACAGCATAAAGTATCATTTACTGCTTTTTTGTGTGTATGTATCAATCTCACATGGCTATTTGTGGGTCTGTGTTGCATAACATGAACACAAGGGAAGCTGTAAAATGAAGTGTTCTGTAGAAAGATGTGGGGATGCTCAAGGCACGCCCCAGTTCAGCACAGTCAGAAAGTAACAAATCTGGACAGGAAATAAATCTAATTATCTTCCCTTTTTTATCAAGATAACAGAACAGGTGAGTGCCTAATAGCCAAGTAGTTCACTCAGGTTTTTATTACAGGTGCTTGCATTTTGCAGCACTTCTTATTACAATAAGGGGCTAGTGACTTTAATTTTTATGGTATCAAAGAACATCTTGACAAACAATGGGATGCAGACAGGCACCAGCACAAGTGTGTTGGTGTAAATGAAGTAGATAATTACAGCAAATACAGTATGTTGTACTTAACTTTTGAAGAACAGGCAGAGTGCCATCTAGTGTTTGTACAAAGCAAGACACAATGTGCACCAAAAAGCAAAGTATTAATAAAGGCATATAATAGACCACGTTTAAAGATATGTGAAAATGTACATCCCACTATCCATTGCTTTATTGTACATTAAACCACAAATACACTAGCACAGTGCAAGCTTCTAAAAGAATAGGTACCATATTAAAGAAATCATATCTAGCAAATATAGCCTTTCACAAATTCAAAATCAGGTGCTATTATGTACAGGGAGAGCATCATGTTAGTGCTATAGTTGGAGCTACCTTCAGATGGCAGTGTTGTCATCCAAATCGTTATTGGTTGCAGGCCTGTACTGTACATCACAAGGTACGCAGAAGCCAAACTGAAAAACTAAATGCTCACATGCAACATGCCAGGACTCACTGTATATAACCTGCCTGGGGAAATGACAGAATATGATTTGTTTATTCAACTCAATTCAATGTACACACATACATTACACTAAAATAAATGTAAATGTCCCATGCCCTATTGAACTGAATTGAGTTGAACTAAATTGCTGCTGTCGGTCTCTGAGCAGTATTTTAAATTAATGTTAAAACAACTAAACTCACAAATGGATATAACAGATTCGTGATTTAAAAAAAACAGCAGAACAGAAAAATAGACTGTGTGAATGTGTTTTCGCGAAATGGACATGTTTGTTGCTCTTGGTGGATATATCAGTCAAGAATATTAAAGCCCTTAAATGACAGTAGAAATGTAAGAAAAAACTTCACAAATGGTATAACATTGGTCAAAGTCACGCTATCCTTCAGCAAGGTTTAGTTGAAAGAAGTGCAGCACTCCATCAGCCTCTGGCTGTTTCAGCACCACAGACAGCGACTTCAGGCAAAGGCTCCCTGGCGCATGTGCCGACGAAGTCAGTACTTTTTTGGATATTCTTTCAAATTTTTTGAGTTTTATAAATAGCTGTAATGCGAAGAGAGCTAAGGTGAAGTTTTATGGATGCTTTTTTTCTGACTGGTGCGATCGCTTTTAGGCTTAACGTGTAGTTCCTCTCCCTGTTCTTTATCAAACTGACATCACGCAGCCTTCCTTGCTTGAACATCCCGTTTCTAGAGTCTCTCACATACAAGGCATGGTAGAGGACCTGCACTGTAAACCTGTGCCATACTGTCGGGGTTTACGCTCTTCCCTGGGCTACTACGAGTTGGAGAGAAGACGCATGCGTAGTGACTTGAAGCAGCCGGTCGGGGGAAAAGCCTTATGTGCCATCGGATGTAATCAAGAATTACCTCTTCTCGCTGTGCATACATGGTGAAATTGTAAGTACTGGTTAGCAAACCGTATCTTTGCACGGAAATGTCGTGAGCGGAGCGTTTGAGGTCGTTTCCCGGCGTTTTAAATGGCATGTCACTATCTTGCTGTACAGTGGGCTTATAACAGATCTAGGCAGTGTCTTTTCGGTGGTTGTCCAGTGCGATGAAGCTCTACGGTTCTTCATGGTGGTACTTTCCCTTGATGTGATGTGCGAGTTGCTAATGCAATGGTTTCTGCTGTTTAATCTTCCAGGGGCCATTAAATCCCAGTTCGTTTCTGCTACAGTGAGAGTGAACAAGAATGGTGGTTTATGTGGTGTTATCATGATTTATCCTTTCAGTGGATACGACCACCCCACCCCCATTTCATCGTCTATAGCTGTTGAGTCAAGCCATAGCGTACAGCAATTGTCAGCTTTGAAGTACCCGACACCTAATGCGTAAAATATGCCATTTGGCAAGACGCACGAAATCTGCAGCTGAAGCCAGCCCCGAATCTGAATGAAACCCCGCGCGGATCCATTTTAGAAATGACCAAATGGTATTGTATTCACTGAAAGGCTGTGATAGAGAGATGCTGCGGTTATAGATTTGCAAGCTGCGCCTCCGGCCCCCCTCCTCCCATGTACCAAATCTCCTGACATTTTTTTTAAAGCATCGTTTCTTGTGTCAGGTAGTAACCGGATGATGCCGTGTGTTGGAAGCGACAGCTTTGTTACATAAATGATCTGACAGGATTTGGCAGTCTCTGACCTGGCGATGACACATTTGTCAAAATCCGACAAGAAGTCATTCTGTGAGCATAGCCTGTCTGTATAGACCTACAACCTCAATGGGGATTCTGTTGAATAAGCTAGAGATGTAGTCACAGTTATAACAGTGATTTCCCTTGGACAAAGTGAATGTAGCCCAAAGGTGTATGAAAAAGTGACACTTGATGAGCAAAAAGAGAAATAATTAGCCTACATTATTTTCATGTGTATTTAATGTATTGCTCCACTTGGGCCCAGTGAACATTGCAAATCCTTTAATGCACTGCTTCTAAACTCAGGCTTTTGCAAATTTTGGATTATGGACATTGAGCCAATGGTCAACAATCCATCCCTTTCACACATGCAGGCAGAGTGTATAAGGGAACACAGCATGTTTGAGATTAGAGGGACTGAAATGTGCTTGGTGGGTGCATATTTGGCAGCAGGAAAAACAAATTCAGTGAATTATTCGTCCATACTTTTGCCTTGAACAGAGCAAACAGCATTCCTTTACAGTGTGTCATGAGGCATGCCAGCACAGGCTTCGTTCAGAGAGCACATAACAAATACATACGTGTCAGCTGGAGAGTGGTAAATTAAATAAATCTAAGTAATCGTTACCATTACGATCAAAGTGCTGGGCAAAAATAGATTCACAGTCAGGATTTTACACTGGTCTTTTCTATCAGTATACCCAGTGCTGTCCTTACTATCTGTGCTGTGCTGGCACTGATTTGTATCATACAAATGCACTGTGGATCAAGAGATTTTCTTACCATAAGATAAAATCTCAGTTATTCCTGACATCTAAACACTAAACTCAGCGCCTCTCCCCTCTCCTCTGTCTATAGCCCATGGGATCAGAGCGGATGGAGATGCGAAAGAGGCAGATGTCGGTGCAGCAGGAGTCGGCAGCGGGGGGAACTGCACCGGCCCAGCAGGGCCAGCCGGAACAGGCCAACCCACGGGGCTCAAATGCATGTTGCTTCTGCTGGTGTTGCTGCTGTAGCTGTTCCTGGTAGGTCTTCCCCACCGGAGAACTCACTCATCCTGGCCCAGCATGGCCGACATTATTGCACACAGGACAGCACAGCTTGAGCTACTGTGTCTCAGCAGCAGGCTCCAGCTTGTGTCATGTGTTGTTGATATTTTTGCATGTGATCCATGGACTCTTGTCCTGCAGCAGCCTCATTACAATGTCAAACATGCCTAAACATCAGTCAGTTATCCGCTGTGAAATGTTCAGTAAGGTTAAGGTGGATGAAATTAAACACAGTCAAAATTTTTGGCCTAGGAGTGTGACTCTAGGAATGAGTAGTTCTCCAAGTACTTCAACAATACAAATAAAACATTTACAAAACAAACAACAAAGCTAAACAGCAAGCTAAACAAATATAAGCAATCTTAACCACATAGCTATTATATACAGACAAGAGCTGGAAACTGACCATATATATAGTGAGTATTTATATATCTATGTCCCTTATTTAAAATGAGGATTTTTATTTTATTGAATAATCTGCAGATTATTTTCTCAATTAATCGTCCAGAAAATGTGTTCAAAAACTTGTAAAAAAAGTCCATTACATCACGTCCTCAAATTTCTTTTTTTGTCCCACTGACAGCATAAGATCCATGTATATTTAGTTTACTATCATAGAAGGCTAAGAATGTTTGTAAATATTTATTTTCGAGAGTGAGGAACCAACAATATTTTGGCATTTTTGCCTAAAAAAATGACTGAGAATGTTTATCCATTGACTAATCGTTTCAGCTCTATAGTGAGAATGTAGGGAAACAATAACAATAAATGCTGAGATAAATATTATAGGTGGTTTTATGTACATATGATAGATATGTACAGTAAGAGGAGTAATATATAACACATTAATAAAAAAGTCCTTCATAATGATGTGCAGTTCATAATCACTTTGGCTGTTGTATGCTACGTTTACGTGTCACCATTAGGAATGAAGACCGGGATGAAAGGAACCGAAAGACTTCTTATGACGTCAAGGAAGGGACCGCAGACTGTGAAGACTGGTCAGTTGATTTCACCACACAAAAATGCCAAATCTCCTAAACATATTTGTGGAGGTAAATGTTGAAGTCAATTAATGTTGCCCATGCTCTTTGCAGTCCTAAGCCCACGCTGGAGGAGGTCCGCTCATGGGGGCAGTCGTTTGACAAGCTGATGTGTTGCCCGGCTGGGAGGAACTCCTTCCGACAGTTTCTCCGCACCGAGTTCAGCGAGGAGAACATGCTCTTCTGGTTAGCCTGTGAGGAGTTCAGCAAAGATCCCAATAAGAGCGCGATAGAGGAGAGGGCTCGGGTCATCTACGAGGACTACATCTCCATTCTCTCACCTAAAGAGGTCTGAAAGCTCTTGATTTCACGGGTGTAACTTCATATCTTACAAATGTTCATCTCACTCTCCCTGATATTAAAGGAAATTCTCTTATTATCTTCCCTCTGAATGATATGATGAGATTGATACCACTATCATATCTGTAATAATAATAGTAACTTCAGAGGTGCTGGTAGACGGATTTTGTTATCTTTAGACAGAGCCAGGCTAGTCTTTGTGCTAAGCTAATCTAACCGGGTGCTGGTATTAGCTTCATATTTACCATACAGGCATAAGTGCGCTATCAATTTTGTCATCGAACTCTCAAGAAGAAAGAAAAAGAAGCTTTCATCAGACTATTCCTTTAAAACATATCACGTCATTGAAAAGGCATGCTTGTTCTTCCTAATCTTCTCCTGTTCTTGACTCCCAGGTGAGCCTTGACTCCCGTGTGCGTGAGTCGATCAACAGGAACATGCAGGAGCCCACCTTGCACACGTTCGATGATGCCCAGCTGCAGATCTACACACTAATGCAAAGAGACTCATATCCCCGCTACATGAACTCCCCAGACTACAAAAACCTGCTCAACACTCTGTCAGAGCAGTCCCCCGAATCTTAGGGTGGTGATGACCTGTGATCTTTTAACTCTCTTTATCCCCCTCCCTCCCCCCCATCCTTTTTTAAAATTTTCTTTGTATGTTCAGTGTAGGATTACATGAACCGGGCCTCGGGCCTGGCCCCTCCCAGGGATCTCAGCGCTATTGTGATCTGCACCTGACCGAAGACACTCAGGTCTCAAAATCTCCCGAGGGCTCGACATCACAAGTACTGCTACAGATCAACATAGCAAAACACTCCAAAGGAATACAAATACATTCTGTTTGTTTTCTGTTTCTTTCTTTTGATAGAAATAATCTATTTTATTTGTGTTCAGAGTTTTTTATGGTCTGTTGTTTTTTGTATGATTGTTGGGGGGAAATGATTCCTACTGTAGACTATATATTTATGAGTTTGTAAATAGTACAAATGGAATTGTGGGTATTTTATGTAGAAACGCCTGGTTCTATTTACTGCGTATGAAAATCAAAGCTCAAGTCAAAGGCTACATGTTAGCTCTACTTGCAGGCAGCTTTGTGGGGTACTGTATGATTTTACCTTGGTTTCACCCTGTTTTGTTACCTAATCTCACACTTTGGTACCTGCGACTGCGACTTGGCAACTCCAGTTCATGTAGAAACTGTGTGATTGAAAATGCTACAAGTGTGGTTATGAAGTAACAGAAAGTGACAATAGCTATTGTCACGGTGTGCAATTTGTTTCCTTAAGAAACTCAAATGAATGATGGAAGAGTATTTTAACTTTCTTTACTTAATCTTAACCACAGAAAATAGCCTATTTAAGAGGGGATTTTTCGTTCAAGTGTTAATCATTGCACACCTCATAGGTTTAATATAGTTTTGACATAAGAACCTAAGTAATTCTATTTACCAGATAAAGTATTTTTTATTTATTAATATCTATTGCCAATATAGAAATACCAACAAGTATAAATTATATTTAAATACTATGGTGGAGTAAACTATACTGTTAGGTCACTGCCAGTAAATGTAAAAATTTGGGTTACACTTTATTTTATGTGTCCGTAATTTCTCAATTTCTTGGAAGTTTCCTGAGAGAACAAGTAATTTGGTACTAATTTGGTGGAAAATAAGAATTTCCTAGAAATAGGTGCTCCATTTGAACCCACATATATACTCATTTATTACCCATGTATGCTTGGATATTTAATATGCTCATACACTAAATGTAAAGCCACAGCCAGAGGCTGGTTAGCTTATCACAAACAAAGAAACCACCTAGCCTGACTCTGTCCAAAAGTAACAAAATCCACCCATCAACACCTCTAGAGCTCTATAATTAACATGTAATACCTTGTGTGTTGGAAGTGTGAAGAAGTGAAACAAACAGACAACCAGCGGAGACTCCCGTGAAGGCCAAGAAAAAAGCTATGTTTAGATTTTAGACTTTGTACAGATTAAACAAAGAAGATACAATGTGTTAATAAAATTTAGTGGTGCTGGAAGGGGGATTTTGTTAAATTTGGACAGAGCAAAGCTAGCTGTCTTTGTGCTAAGTTAAGCTAACCTGCTGCAGCTTCATAATTATTGTACAGATGAGAGTGGTATTGATTTTCTCATCTAGTCAAAGTGAATAAGTGTATTTAATTCTCCCTTTATGTCAACTTACAATGTACATTTTCCTGGGGAAAAAACACATTTTTAGCTGAAAAGGATTTGGAATTAATTAATTACAATTAGTGTGTCAACTGGCTGTCTCCATTTTATCTACAGTCCGTACTTTACTTCTACTACTACATTGTTCTTTTCAGGAAACTTGGAAATTAGCAGGAAATTACGGACAGGTAAAGTGTTACTAAAATTTGTGAGATTTAGTATTTTTGACAGCAGGTAGAGTCGTTTGTGTATCATCCTGCAAGATTTTGACTCTGCCAGGTTAGCAGCAACACCAAAGCTACCATGTAAACTGTGTTCATACGCTTATGGAGTGTTTCCATTGACTAAAATTGGAGTTGCCAAGTGTTAAATACTTTTATGTATTCTGATAGTTTTAGTTGAATTACTTTGTTGCCTCACAAACATGTCACTCAAAGACAAGATCCTCACATGGGGAAGTGCCTTGACATTCAATTTTATGACATCTTTCTCATGGGCAACAGTTGTTTTCAGACTCTTGCTATGAGGGTGGTTACGGGAGCACGAGGCCAGTTAACTGGAAATTGTCCCTCTCTTTGGCCAAATTAGTGCATGTGTTTTGTCTTGATTCCTTAGTCGTGGCTACATCAGTGCATTTTGGTAGCACTACCAAGCAGTATGGCGGAGGGTGATGACAACACATGTCTTTATTTGCGGAGGACAAACAAAGATCAGTGGATAGGGCTGGTTGATCTGAACGTCTTGCCAACCTGTGTGCTTCTCAGTGGCACTTCTACTTGTCTTAGAGTTAACTTTAACTGACTATGTGCAATTTGAGCTGATGGATACACCGTGTAGATCAACCTCAAAACACAATCTAAGCCAATGGTTTGGAGTGATGCCTATAAATGTTGTTTCTTCTTCTGTTTACTATATGAAATGTGTTATTTTGCGCTGGGTTTACTGATGAATACATTTTTAAAAAACAAATAATGTGAATGTTTACAGTATATGGTTTAGTTTTTTTCTGCTGCTCTCCAAGAAAATAATGACTTGTGGGCATTTTGATTGAGATAAAATAAAGCACAATAATTTTATTGACTCTCGAATCATTTGATCACAAAAACACAGCCAAAAAGTATCCCAAACACATGTATGTACGACTCTGACCATTTTCACTCAAGTCACTTTAGGTCATGGTATTTTAATGTATCAACAGATGCATCCAAATATTGGTGTGAACATAGGCCAAATGATTCTCTACCATTGTGCAAATGTAAGTGTGTTCAGTAGGATGATGTTTGATCAAAGTATTAGTGGCTTTCTCCATCAAAAATCTAATCAGATGAATCTGGATAAAGAAAATCACCCATTTAACTGTTGTTGTTCATTAGATGGTTGTACGGGATTGGATGTCCAATGAAGGAGGTATGATTTAGTGAGAAGCTAATGGTCATCAATAAATGAAACTCAAGCAAGAACTAAAGACATGTTACACACTTGAGCTTCTTATATATTAATTAAATAGTTATTAAATTACATTTTACTCAAGATCAGACTTTCAATGATTAGTTCAGTTTGTACTTGCCTATTGATGTGTAGCAGTATAGGATCTGTCAAACAAGTGGCAAACATGGAAAATGAATGTAAACATTTACAAAGTGATTCTCACTGAGCAAGTGTCTGTGTTCATTACAGTAGTGGTTCTCAACTTTTTTGGCTTGAGACCCTTGAACACTAATGTTCTTTTGGAGACCAAGGGCCCCTCTTTAAGTGATCAACACAAAAGATACACAGCATTGTTTTGTCACCTTGATACTTCTACACTTTATCTGATTTCATGAATATTTCTCATAAGCAAGACTTTAAACTGATAATAATAATCCTAAGACACCTAACAGGAAGTAGGCTCATTCTGGGGTTTATGACCCAAACATAAGTAACATCACTGCAGGATATATTTCTTAATACATTGCCAATATTACATATAGAATATGTCATTCGGTGCTTTAAGAACGCTTTTTTGGTCATTTCTTTAATTTTGTTACCTTTAACAAATGTGCAAGATCAACTTGTGGCAAAGGATCACCACTTCATAAGAACTGTAAGCCACTGTAAACAAAACAGAAGGGTTAAAACGATTTAAAGCGAAGTGTTGACTCAAGCACAGGTTGCCTGTCTGTGTTGTAATGCAGTTCAACTAGAGTAATGTAATCTTTTCTTATTTATTTCTTATTAACAATATTGGTATTGATCTAACTACCCACCAGATGTTTGTAAAAACTCATGGAGATTTAAAACAGTCTAAAAGGATGAATCCAGAAGACAAAATTCACCAATGATTTAAATGATGTTGCTCATGAGATGGCTTAATGGGATTACATTTTCTTCAGATGTACAGCTTACTTATCAAAGTATTGAGGCACTAAACAGACAACAGAAAAAAATATGCTCCACACACATTAATATTAAATTAGTAGTTATTAGATGACATTTTAGCCGACAGACCTGTATGTCTCTGGTCTGGGTTCAGTTTGTGTGAGGATAAGGCAGCACAACTGCTTCTCAACATAGAGTGGTTGCACCTGGCAGTTAAAAAAAATAAATAATAAATTGTGTCTTCCCTGGTTCAGCCAATGACATTATCCTGTCCCTGGACAGATTAATATGCATACATCTGCATTCACTTTGATGTGATGAATATTCCCTCAATAACAAAACACACAGTGTTTGTCCTCTTAAATGTTCAAGATTCACATAACCAGAAGAGACTAATGAAAAGCACTTCTTTTTAATCAAATGGATTACACTTTATTGGGAAATTAAATAAAACAATGCAATGTTGTGAGGGGAAAGCAAAACAACATTGTCCAAAGTGTTAAAACTACATATAAAAAATGTGGATAAAAGAGAATGAGACAAGACTGATCGCATATATCTGACAGTGAGAAACAACTTATAACAATAGTAAAAGATTTAGGGGGAGGGCGTCGGGAAATGACAATGAGTTCAATCTATAAACAGGATATTTATTCAAACGGTAACTGCAGTGGCATCTTTGAATGGCATGTTGTGCACCATGTACCACAGAATGCAAAGCTCCAATCTGTTGCAGAGTGACAGAACCTGGTCCAGGAAGTTTGCTACTTGTCGGAGTGCCGTGGAAATGCCTGCAAACTCAGCAGAACTGGGACAAAAAAACAAACAAACACATGTTAATACCCAGAAACAGGAATATCTACACGTTCTTGAAACGCACTTCACAAATACCACTACAGCTTTCTAATGAAATGTGTGGCGTAAATGCATACACAAGGCACAGTATTTACCCTTCACACATATATTCTGTCAACAAGTGAAAACAAGTATAAGAGATACATGCTGTAGGGTCTGGAAGTAATAATTATTTTAATTATTGTTGATCAGTTGAACAGTCCAAAACCAAAAGATGTTCAATTTACAATAATATAAAACAGCAATCATCTCAACAGGACACAGGTTTCTGTTGGCTGAGGCTGAATAGCATTGATATGTTGAGCACAGGTGGCAGTAAACATATAGGTAACGCACCTTCCACCTATTTCCACATTGATTGCAGAAGACAAATGTGGTCATTGGCTCATCAGCACTGCGAGTTTGAACCTGGGAAAGACAAAAACATGCACAAACCATTTATTAAATTGTCATAATGAGCAAGCAGAGCAGCTCAAAACCTGTCAAAAACATTAAAATCACGGAAAAGTCCCCAACATGCACCCCATTTACTTGATGAGTGTGCAATCATACCAATATTATAATGCACCATGTTATTTTAACCAAAGTAAATGGAGTACATGGATTTATATACACTTTTACAAGCAATGATGTTTGTGTATACAGGGATAATTAAAAAACAAACAAAAAAAAAAGCTGTGGTGAAATTGATCATTAATCGCACCTGTAACTTTGCACAGACTTTCTGAAGTAAATTCTTGTTAAACCAATTTTACCATCAACCGTATCATCCTTTCTGCTGCTGCCACAGTTAAAATGAAGCATAAATGTGTGGCTATACCTGTGTGTAGGTGCAGCACTTCCCCTTGCACTTGCCACATGTGAATAGATCGGTCTGAGTGCCTCCAGTGGTGGCCATCTGGTGGTCCCTGACAGCCTCTTTGGTCAAATTCTTTCTCATTTCCTTTAGCTCGTCACTGGCCATTTCCTACAGAAAAAGAAAAATGTCATGTAATTTATGGTGCTTTAAAACAAACTCATTTAAATATATACAATTAGATACACAATATAACTAAGTTACAACAAAATCTAAGCAAACATTTAAGAAAAAATATGTAACCGCATCAACACAGTGTTGGAATAACTGTACTACTGACTGTCAATTCCGGATTTCAGATAAAGCATTAACAGCCAACGCACCTCTGCAGTCATCTTAGCCATCCGCTCAGGGGTGACACTCCCACACAGCACAGTCCTCCTTAAATTGGGGTTTTTCATGTCCTTCAGATTCGAGATTCGGCTTCGCACACGGTTCTTGTATTTCATGTCTGTGTTCTTAAACTCTTGGAAGATACGTGATAGCAGGTCAAGGAACTCAACTGTGATCATGTATTTGTTATGCTTCATTATTTCAAAAAAAAAAAAAAAAATTATGTGTGGTACTGTTGAAGTTTTTATGGATTGACTGATTAGTGGACTCACTACAAATTTAACCAATATTTTGATAATTGATTAGGCATTTAAGCAATTTAGCATTCTTTATTTTCACCTTCTAAAATGTGATAAGTGTTTTAAATGTTCATAATAGTTTAGGGATTTAGACTGCAACGCTCCTGTTAGTGTGGACCGAGTTGGGAACCGTGCAATCCAATCCATTTCAATCACCACTAACTTTTTTGGTTTTCAATATAAAAGTCTCAGACAACTAGCAATATTGAAAGTGACCACCCTCAACAGTTTCCCACCTGCGAGATTAACAAAAGTTAAGAAAATTCAGTAATTAATTTAATAATTAAATATGCACAGTGCAAAGTTGTAATTTCAATAGTTTGCTCCTTTATGA